>JBAMNC010001529.1:0-47165 GCA_037902135.1 Cetoscarus ocellatus | reverse complement strand
TTAAAACAGAAGTGCAATGCACAGCAGCAGAGAAGTGTGCAGGCAAATACTGTAGATGAAGCATAGGAAAAACAAGTTTCGAATTTCTCAGTGTGACCAGGACATTGGTCCAACTAAAGCTGGACTTAAAAAAATGAATGTTAGTCGGACTAAATATGCGCTTAAGTTTTCAAAGTATGGACCAACTCACCTTGTTCTCGGTGTTTCTATTGCATGTTTACACCTCACTCACACTCATACTGGACCAAGAGATCGTTGCACGCTCAACAGTCTCTGTGCACACCTTTTAACCAGAAAGTCCAACAGCATGAATGCTCAGCATACCACTGGTCATGTTGTCTTCTGTCGGACATCATGAGAAGATAGAAGGATAGTGTTCACCCTCATTTGTTTTTCAGTGTTTTTTGATCATTGCTGAACAAGGTCTGTTGACAAACAAAAATTATGAAACTTTTAGTTCTTTAATTGGGTGATAATCTTAATGAACTAGCCTACTTTTCACATGTTTTAGTATTACGTAATGGACGACAGTAGAAAGCTATTAGTAATGCTACATCAAACTACAACAAGGCTTTTTAACATAGATACAGTTACAGTATTTCTAAGTGTAATGTCACACCAATACCTGTCTGTTTTGTTAGTAGTCCATGAACAACCATGAGCAATTCAAATGCGGGGGCAATGTCAGATGCATTTTATCATTCTATAATTAAACGTTTAAAATCTCTTATCGTTATGTGTTCTTCACAAAATCTTAATTCAAGTATTTATCCAAAACATGTATTCTATGACCCCATATACTAGCACTTTTGGAAACCAGGAAGTTACTAACTTACTTTGGGATTTCAGACTCATGACTGCACCACCTGATATTACCATCTTCCATTACAGGCAGGATCCATTATAAAGCATGCATTCCTCACAGTTCTCAAGTATTGGGTGTATTTAAGGGTCAGTCAATTCCTATTTTCTACAAAAGATCAGGACTGCATATGAAAACGTAACTGTTTTCTTCTTCTTTTGCAGGATCAAAAAATGCCAGCAGTAAGTACCTGGTTGGACCGCTGTTAAGGATGTACTGAAGAAGAGCCCTCTGATGACCAATGTGATTTTGAGCTTGGCTCGTAGCTGGCTTGGAGAAGATCACAGAAACGGAATTTGCATGTCCTATGCATCCCTGTACAAAACCCATGGTTCTCAAGCAGGTTTTTTTGGTTGTTCCTTCAGTCCTGGTTTTTCTGCTGATGATTGATTACTCGGGAATGGAGAGAATGGAGAGCAATTAAGAGAATGTAGAGCATGTTAGAGCATGTAGTGAATGTGGAGAATGGACAAAATGTGGAGAATGTAGTAAATGGATAAAATGTGGAGAATTGTAAAGCATGTAGAGAGTGTACAGAATGTCAGGGCATGTGGAACATGTAAAAAAAAGGTAAAATGTATAAAATGTTATACAACGGAGGGAATAACTGTTCACTGCTTTGGAAAAACGTTGGCATCAGCCTTGTCTCTGTAGTGGTTTGGCTCATCCCTGCCTGTTCATGGACGGACAATACTATGCGGCTGCGATGCCAAGACATCATGGTCTGGCAGGCATTGTAAATTCCTCAACAAAGATGGCCCCTAAGAGATGGTGTAAGCCAGATGACCCCAACCTCACCGAGGAGGAGTACATGACCAAGACTAAGGCGATGGGTTTTCTGAGTCTCAGGTAAGAAACCAATTGCTCTGGATGTTATGATTTAATGCTGATTGTTGGCATGTAGCATTTTAACCAAGCCTTCGAGAATGCTAACATCAGCTAACAGGTCCTTATATTCAACATTAGAGAAAAAAAAGGTGCAAAAGCCCAAAGCCCTTAGGAATAAATAAGAAATTGCTTCCTTATCTAATCATTAAGCTTTCAGTATTCACAAGAGAGTGCTAAGCTGCTCTCATTTTGTAGCCCTTCTACTCCTTATAGTCTAAACAGAGCAGGTAAGATACGCTTCTGAAAGGTTCTGCCCTCCCCAAACACTGTCTATGAGCTCTTTCCCAGATGTTCTCGTGGAGAACACTGTAAAAAAGGGAGCAGAGAAAAAGATTAGAGGTGAGGCAAAAAGATAAGAGGCTTCAGTCTCAAACACCAAAAACAACCATGAGCTCCTGAATGGAGACAAAAGGGCTTAAGGCCAGCACAAGGGCTAGAAGCACTGTTAGCAATGAGGAGAAAAACGGCCTGAACAAACCACATAGGAAGTGGAATCCACCGGCGACTGAAGAGAGCCACGGTGTGTGTCTTAAGGTGCGTTCACACCAAACGCGACTTGGATGACCTCTGCGGGCCACTCTCCATGCAGAGTCAATGTACAGCCACAATCAGCCACGACCACACGCGACCAGATCTCACGCGATGCGACGGACGCATTCTGGGCGACTTGGTCGCATCTTTGGAGACATGGGGGTGGCGCCCCTGTTGCTGCAGATGGGAACTTTGGGGTCGCTTTGGACGCGGAGCAGGTCGCCGTGCTCCGTCGCTAAAGTTGAAATATTTGAACTTTTCAGGCGATGTTGCGCCGTGAGAGCCAATCAGCGTTGTGTGGGTGCGTGATTGACAGCCGTGACAGACTGTTTTTATTCCGGTCCACAGAGTAACGATCTATGTCCGTGAGCAAGGGCGACGGTGAAAAAATGAGCTATGAACAGGCAACAGGACGTGGGTATAGATGCGATCTTGGTTGCCAAAGTCGCGTTCGGTGTGAACGCACCTTTAGGTAGAGAGTGCTGATTAGCTTGTAGTGGCTGCAGGTTGTGTTCAGCAGGCTCCAGGGAAGAGAGCCTCCTCCCATGCAGCAGGAGAGCAGGAAGGGAGGGGGGAGAGAGAGTGAGGACAGAGGAGGACTCCTCACAAGACTGCAGTAATTTTTCTAGTTCAAAGTTCAGAGCTTAATCAGCCAACATAATCCAAAGTTCATATTCTCCACGTCACAAGCGAAGTCCAGGGCTGAAGGACACACCATGAAATTAGTCCGTTTTATTATTTGTTGTGATTTGAAAGCGCTAAGGTATCCAAGGGGATGTAGATGGAGTGGGTGGCTTCGAGTTGTAGGGAGAATAAAATCAGGCAGCACAACCTCCTACCAGAACATGGATAGATGCACACAGAAAGGAACTGGGTGAGCTCCAGGCCAACTTCACTAGCTCGCCATCAGGTTTCAACCCTCCATAGGGCACCTGGCCAGTTCAGTTGATCAAAATGCACAAGACAAGGTTCCCAGTCACCAGAAGGTCTGTTTTGGTATCTTCAGCTGCTGTCCCTTGGCTTCTCTCCCACACAACTGCAGGGAAAGAACTCAAGGAACTTTTAAACATTCTCTCCTAGCTTTGTGATTGGATCATGTGGACCATGTGAACTGTCATGTGTTGTGCAGAGGTGGGGGAAACCAGTACTGGACTGAAGTGGGTAGTGGACTGACACTTGAGCAGATGGAAAAAGACACGGACAGAGAGAGAGAGAGCGATATAGAGAGTGAGTTAGAGTACTGACAATGCTGAGAGTACTTCATCAAGTACTGACTGACTCTGATTCTGAGGATATTTACCCTCTGAGATGACGTTCAGTCGTCCAGTGAGGACGAAACTGACGGCGCGTATGCGCGCAGCGGCACCGGGTCCGTGCGCCATGACAGTCCCCAAGCAGCACATACCGAGGCCGATGCTTTGCCTCTCCGTGGCCAAGGTGAAAGTAATCGGCGAGTGCCGAGGAGGGGACGTGGTCTGGGAAGCAGGGGAGCTCAAAACATGGCGAAAAATGACGGTGGTAGCGTGAATGAGAAAAAAAACCGCGGAGCCGGCAGACGACGGAGAAGCCGGGAGATGAAAAGCACAGTCAAAATAGCGGTGGGGTGTTCATGCTCGGACCCGTAAATTACAATGATGATGCCCTGTGTTTACTTAGGATGAGGAAGAGTACCAAAAGTGGATTAGACATTTTGATGAGTCTGTTGGGTATTGTTGAGACAGGGATCTGACAAATTTTGAGCCCAATGACTTCTTGTCTCTTTTTTTGGATGGTGAATTCTGGAGCCTAATCACAAATGAGACAAACAGATATGCCCACCAGTTCTTAGAGAGGGAAAACCCCAAACCAAACTCCAGATTTCATGACTAGTATGATGTTACAGTACCTGAGATGAAAGCTTTCATGTCACTTCATTTGCATAAATTTTCCAATATGGCCGCCACTTGGTGATGTCACAATATGCAAATTAGATGAGTTTATTTACTTCCATTCCAAATTTTGGGTCATACTAAAGATTTTTCTCAATTACAGTCTGCCTTTATCTCTAACCACTTTCAAACTACAACCTTTTGAAATTTTGATATCAAAATTGAATATTTTCCAATATGGCTGCCATCTGATGACGTCATAATATGCAAATTAGATGAGTGAATTTACTTCCATCCCAAATTTTGGGTCATACTGAAGATTTTTCTCACTGACAGTCTGCCTTTATCTCTAACCACTTTCAAACTACAACCTTTTGAAATTTTGATATCAAAATTGAATATTTTCCAATATGGCTGCCATCTGATGACGTCATAATATGCAAATTAGATGAGTGAATTTACTTCCTTCCCAAATTTTGGGTCATACTGAAGATTTTTCTCACTGACAGTCTGCCTTTATCTCTAACCACTTTCAAACTACAGCCTTTTTAAATATTGATAGAAAAATTTAAAATTTTCTTGAAAAACTCTGGCGCCTAAAGGGTTAAAATGCCTCATAAAGCATGAATATAGGAATAATAAAAGATTGACGAAATAACAAATACAACTGAAACACATTTTATTTTAACCCTTCTTTCTTTCAAAGGATATACCCCTATATTTTGAACATCACCCTTTTTTCCGTATAATTTCCCACTCCGTTACAATTTGTTTTCAAAGCTATCACCACTAAACGGTTAGCACTAGCAGCTTTTAAGCACCTTTTTGGATGAATCAGCACTAATTAACCAGCATTTGGGGCGTTCAGGTACCAGGCACAGTGCATTATCATTTGTCCAGTGCCTTTTTTCTGGTTTGTTCTAGTGATGACCTGAAATCAAAATCTACTTGTGCACCTTATGTAAATATTTCAAACATTTCTGTCATTTTCCCTCCAGCAGGTGATGGTATTACTCACTAAGCTCTTGAGAGTTTTTCAGCTCCTGTAAAGACATAAAGAAGAATGCTGCTTATTAATGTTTAGTGTTAAAACAGTGGAAAAAGATGAATAAAAATGACATCTCACACTGTTTCTGTTTTGATATTATGTTTTATTTATGTTGTTTCCCATTCTCGGCCCTCTTTATGTTTTTTATGGACAATACCCTAACCCTAAAAGAAGATCAACTGTCAGGAAAAAAGTGGAAAGAGTAGACAGCAAAGGCTTAACTTACTAGTTATTACCATGGGCCTATGGATGTATGACAGAAGTCAAGACTGGGACACAGATGTTGGGGGCACATTGAGGGAAAAAATTGTAGACATGAGACATTTGACCTGTGACCCCCAGAATGAAATCATTTCATCCTTGAGTCATAGTGGTTATTAGTGCCAAGTTTGGTGACAATCCCTTCAAGCATTCTTGAGATATCACGCTCATGGGTAAATGATGACCACATGACTCCATGATCTTGACCTTTGACCTATGTCTTCCAAAATCTAATTGGTTCTTTCTTGAATTCAGACGATCATTTGATCAAATTTAGAGAAAAAAATACCCTTAAAACTTTGTGAGACATCCCAATCACAAGGTCATGACCCAGTCAGATGAACAGAAAACCTGAGGACATGATACCTCTGGCCTCAGCTGCTGCCGGCGTGGAGGCAACAAACATGAAGTAGTACAACGATGAGAAACACAATAAATGACACGTGATATTGAGAGTGACACATTTGAAAATGTCCTGGTTCTTCACCTTATTCTACTGTTTTATTAAACTTCACATGAATGAGGCATGTTTTTCGTGTACTGTCCCCACTGGGGACACCCCTTTTGCTCTGTCACTAGAGATGGCATTGGAGGTGCAATATTTGTAACTGGGGTACACACAGACTCAGTACGTCGCTGTCCTGCTGGTCCCACTTAATCTTATTAAATTAGGGCCAGAGCACTGACTATGGTGTGAGGACCTTGTTGAAATTGCTTTTGTTATTCACTGTGCATTTAGCTTCTGTTCTTGGTGTTTTACCTTCCTGTGTTTTTGTTTAATATTTCCTTGTTTCGTTTCAAGTATTTTCTGTTTCATTTGTGTTTTTTCTCTGTGTTTCATAAGTGGCTTTACTCTCTGCTTTATTTGTTTTCCATACCTATGCCTCTTGTAGATTTTAGTGTTTCCTGTTTTAATTCAAAGTTCTTGTCTCCAGCGTTTCCATGTTTTCATGTTGTTTACCTCCTCTGTAATTGTCATTGTCCTCAACTATGCCTTACCCTTTTCAATGTCTCCAGAGACCCATTCACAATGCTGTTTTAAGCCAAAATATTTACACCCCTGCAACACCAACTCAACTGTGCTCATTCCTGATATCCTGATGGTTGTTGCCATGGCGCTGGATGTAAATGGCTGCCTCTCCAATATCACTCCACTCTTTTTTTTTGTTTTTTTTTCTCCAATTTTTAAACAATTTTATGCAGTTTAAGCCTTTTCCCATCTTTTTGACCTTTCTGCTCTTCTTATGAAGACATTTATTTTGTTTTATTTATATATATATATATATCCCATGGATATTTTTTTAGCTATCAACGCTACCAGGAGGCAGTTCTAAAGCTACTGGCTGACTGTTTTTTCTCAAAAATTTCTACCAAGAGCCAGTTTCATCAGCTTTTCAAGGGAGGAACTACTGGCTCTAAAACCAAAAAGATGAGCTGGGATTTGACACCACGTCCCGGTGAAAGTGAGGAGACCCGGCTCTGTGGTCGGCATGAAGCTGGACTCTTTGGTGACGGTGGCAGAGGAAAGAACTCTAGACAAACTGCTGGACATTTTGGACAATGCCTGACATCTCTGCACATTGGTGACCAGAAGAGCCTGTTTGGCCCAGGACTGCTAATTCTCAGGTGCTGGACCAGAGGACTGAGAGGCTCTTTTGTCCCTTGGGTCATCAGACAGTACAACTCCTCATTCGGGGGTAGGACGAGTAACAGGAAGACAGAAGACGGGAAGGAGCAGTAGCCGGTAGCCAGTTTTCAGCCAGTAGCCATATTTTATTTATTTATTTATGTATTTTATTATGAATATTTTTATTTTATTATTTTTTTAATTTATATTTTTGTTTATATACATCTTTTTTAAATATCTTATCTAGTTTTTGTAACTGCTTTTGGAATTCTAATTTCCCTGAGGAGTTTTCCAAAGGAAATAATAAAGTACTATCTAATCTAATCTAATCTAATCTTGTGGAGACCGAGTGGGAGGGCTGAGTTTACTCCCTTGGAAGAATTAGCTGCAGAATACTGAAGCAAACACCCAGACTTTGACTGGAACTGTAGTGATTGTGTGTCTGCTTTTATGTGCTGCTGTTGATCAGAAAGCCTTAAGTTCTGACTCAACTTGGCCTCTCTGTCTGGCAAAGTTTTAATGAGCCTGCATGTACATTACGGCTGCATCCAGGTATTGGATTGAACAACATTTCAAAGCCTCCTTTCACAATCAAACAGCCGATGTTACATGGTTTAGATCAATTCTTTCTATACTTAATGGCCTTGTTGCGCTCCTCCATATGCCCCAAGAGCCATATTGTACTGTAAACTGACACAAATATCACATCCTCCCAGAAATAACATGAATGTCTGTTGGTGTAATGATGATGGAGCTTAGTTGTGATGCTCTTGCATAAATGCAACATGAAAGGGCTGTTGAGACATGGCTGAGGTTACCAAAAATTCTGCCAACAGCTCATTGTCGTGATTCACTGATAATTCTCCCTTATTATGCAAAATAAGTAATAATAATAAAAATAAAAAACAGATGTGCTAACTATTTCTTTGTCTTTTTCTTTGTTTGTCTGTGTCCTGTGGTCTAGTGGATTGGAATCGGGATTTCCGCCTTGTTGATTATTGTATTAGCGGGATATGCTATCTACCGCAAAAAGGCTGGGAATCCTGGAGACAATGCTGCAAATGCAGAACCCACAGACCAACCCTCTGACCAACCCACAGACCAGCCCAAAGACCAACCCTCAGACCAGCCCAAAGACCAACCCACAGACCAACCTACAGACCAACCCGAAGACCGGCCCGAAGACCAACCCGAAGACCAACCCGAAGACCAACCCACAGACCAACCCACAAACCAACCCGAAGACCAACCCGAAGACCAACTCTCAGACCAACCCGAAGACCAACCCACAGACCAACCTGAAGACCAGCCTGAAGACCAACCTGAAGACCAACCCACAGACCAACCTGAAGACCAGCCCGAAGACCAACCCACAGACCAACCCACAGACCAACCTGAAGACCAGCCCGAAGACCAACCCGAAGACCAACAGGATACAGAAGTTTTTCCACTAATCAGGACTGGCTCCCAAGATGGGACTGCTGACAGTAACAGTATTGCACTTCAAAAGCTGTGAAAATGAACGTGAAAATGAAAAAACAGAGTTCATAATTGGAGGAGGCCAGTGGCTTAAAACTAATCATTAGGATATAGGTATGTTTAAAGAGATATTTATAGTCAAAGGTCAAGCAATGAATGCACTGGATAGAAGCTATGAGATTGGCTAATTAGCTAATTGCATTAAAGAGCAGTTGAAAAGGTGTACATAATAAAGTGGCCGGTGAGTGTATTTTTATCTGCAGGTGAAAGAAACCTTTAATATGCTTCTCATATTCTCTTGTACCTTTTAAGTGAAAGACTATTTCACTTGAAAGTCCGAAAAAATGTTGAATGTACCTGCTGTGTCATGACAGCTTTGTTAAAGTTTTTATGATCTTGAATTGTCATTTTTAAAATCATTATCAAACTTTTTAAACCTAACGCTTTTCTTCTGAATCATGAATTTGGAAATAAAATACGTAAATCATGAAGTAAATCATGTTATTAATTCTACCAAGAGTAGTACAACTGCTGTTGTACTTTAGATTGTGATTCTTTTATGCTTGACATGTCTTGACTTTATTAAGTTCTGTCTTTCCGATTCTGCCCAGTTTGAACCTCAGCAGGTCATCTTGACCATGTCGACATGCCTATAAGCATTGTCTTGCTGCCATGTTATTGGCTGATTGGCTATTTCCTGCCTCCGCCTAAATAAACCTACCAGAGTGTTGTCCTACAGTAGTTCTGTCTTGTCCATTGGCTCTATTATCACTGCAGAAGAGAGCAGAGAAGAGATAGCAGAATGAATGCGACAACAGAGTGAGAAAACAGCAAGTACTCTATACATAAAAACCTGATGTTTTTTTAATATAAGAAACTGTGACAATACTCCAGCAGTCAGCAAAAATGGATATATATGCGCCAGATTAAAGACAGAATATGACCTCTTTGAGTCCCACCTGAACTTCCTCTTTGCTGAACTAAAGCAGCTTGAGACACTGTTTTGGGCCTGGTGATCACATTTTAAAATGAATAAATAAATAAATTGGCTTCTTTCAGTGGTTAAAAGGCAGACATCCTGCTTTGTGCAGTACTTTCTTCAGCCTGTGTAAATGTGAATCTGCTCATGCTGACTGAATTTTAAAGACAAGTCCTTGAAAAAACGAATGTGCACTGAAAATAACGTTGTACACCTACCTAGGTCCTCTCAGTTAATTCTGCTTCTTTTTGACTCATTAATCCAAACTGATCATCCCTGGGCTGACTTTCTTCACCTGACTCTCATCTTTGCTCCTCTAATGATTACTGAAGCCTCTAGAGGTCACTGCAGACCAGCGGACAGAAGAAGTGTCCTGGAAAAACAAACACTCTTCCTGAAAGGTGGGATGATACATCTGTGTGACGTGATCCATCTTTCTGAGATTTTTGTTCAGAGATGCTAAATTAAAAGTCTTGTCTGTGGAACAAGCTGCTGACACAGTTATATACTGAATATAGTGAGGTATATATGTGTTTAAACTGTTTGAATGTGTCATTAATTTCTGTTTGATTGTATGACACAGAACCTGTTTCAGCTTGATTTGAATTAATTGTTCTAGAGCTTTCTTCTTTTCTTAGTTGCCAAGATAATATGATGTGTGTCTTCTATTCCAATTCATAATAACTATGTTTGGTTCTCAATTTTTTTTTTTTCAATTTCGTAAGTATGTATTGTGTAAAATTGCAAATGTATTGTATGGATTGCAACCTCGAATACAGGGACAACCTACAAGTGTATCTCTGGCTTTAGGTCCGGGCCTCTCTGTCTGTCAGTGGGTTGATCCTTGCAGGAATAATGTGAATGTCGTGTTGTCCAAGATAGGGCTGGACACCAAGATAATCTTGAACTTGAAGAGGCGTGAAAATTAAATGCTAATAACTGGAGGAGGCCAGTGCCTTTAAACTAATCACTGAAAACAATTTTAAATGTTTTTAAAGTCAAAGGTATTCAGAGGTGGACAAACTGACAGCCACCCGCAGTCCTCCTCCTAACTGAGTAAAGCCTTTGAGAGAGTTTAAAATATCAGTAAACATAAATGAGTGTATATATGACACATTATATCTACAAAATTTCATCTTATATTACCAGCACCATGTATAAAGACCAAAATGCAGTGAAAAATAAAAACAAAAGTATTTTTTACAATTATAACTTTAATTCTTTGCTGAAAAAAATCAGTGCATATATTTTTGTAGTTTTTTGTGTAAAACTCTATGAAGCATAAATGAAAGCATTTGATAAAAAAAAAATTAACTGTAAGCTCTCAATCAGTAAATATTCTGCACTTTACGCTAAAAAAGATTTAACTCTGCATTAAGCTCATTCATTTGTGTGTTACTATTTGCATCTGTAGACTGAAACTACTAATGTTGTAATTCTTTTTGTTTAAACATGTAATTGACAGTATATCTGTCCCTTTTGTTTTAATTCACATTTTTATCATGATACACTTACTGGTCAATTTAAGGGTACACCTTCCTCATACGAGATGGACCCCCTTTTATCCTCAGAGCTGCTTGAATTCTTTGCAGCACAGATTCATCAAGGTGCTGGACACATTCTTCAGGGAGTTTGGTCCTTATTGATGCGATGGCATCATGCAGATACTGCAGATTGTTGGCTGCATACCCATAAATCTGTTCCACCAAATCCCAAAAGTATACTGCTAGATTGAGATCTAGTGACTGTGGAGGCCACTGGAGTACAGTGAACTCTTTGTCATGCCCAAGAAACCAGTTTCAGTGAGTTTGAGGCTCCGTTTACATGAAGCTGTTTTCACCAGAAACAGAAAATTTTGTCCTTTGCGTTTTCAAAAGCACTTCGTGTTCACATGGAGACGGAAGAAGGACTTAAAACGCTGTAGTGTGCATGCCAGCCCAGTAGATGGCGATGTAGGTTTGCAGAGAAACAGCTGTGTTACAACACTCGTACGAAGAAGAAAAACTTTTCACAAACAACAATGGCGAGTTGACGCACGAAGACGTAGGAGTTTCTTGTCTGGACAACAAATGTGTCTGGACAACAAACCGAGCATGGTAAGCAGCATACATGTTACTCGGTACAGTGTTGTTTCTGGTATGCGGGTGCAGCCTTCATGTGAAAGAGTACTGCGCATGCATTGACGACAGCAATGTACCCTAAAACGCTGAATCTTCGTTTACATGAAACCGGGCTGCGATACATTTTCAAAACTCTCGCTCTGGACCCTGGTTTCAAAAGTTTGAGGATTCAGGCACTCCGAGAATCAGTCTCGTGTAAATGGGAGGCGAAAACACAATGAAAACTCTCCATTTTAGGCTGAAAACAGAGCCATGGAAACACCATCTGAATTTGAGTTTTATGAGATGGCACATCGTTGTGCTGGAAGTATCAGAAGATGGGTACACTGTGTTCATACAGAGATGACATGGTCAGAGGAACATCACAGAAAATAGTTAACTTACCTTTCAAATCCTACTTTTCAGATTTTTGAATCAGTTTATATAGTGCTTAACAAATATAGACCATCCGTCATGGTTTATAAAAAAAGGACTTTATATGCAGGAATAAGAAACCAAAGATAGTTATTTAGAAAAAGCCAGAATCAAACAACAAAAGTACCCCTTTATATAAAAAAAAAACTAGGAAGCACCCAGAGAGCGTAAATCTCTGCCAAGGTAGCTCACATATTGTTGCTACATCTATAAGCTATAGTTCCATCATTAAGTTAGCATCATAATATGATTCATGACCCTGAAAACCCACACCTAGCACTCAGAATCATGTTGATATCATTATTAGTTAGACACTTAGTGAGCAAAAATGATAGTCCACTAATAGTGGTTATCTGGATCACCACCAAAATCAAATCATTTTCAAGTTGATCCTTTACCAACGTCTCCTCAAAATTTCAGCAAAATCCGCCCAGTAGTTTTTGAATAATCTTTCAGACAAACAAACACAGGCAAAAACAAAACCTCCTTTGCGGAGATAATTGAAAAAATATAAGTAAATAAAGATAAATAAAAACAAAAGACAACTTAAGAAAAAAACACTGGAGAACATGAGAAGGATTTTCAAGGGACATCTGAAGGGAAACACAAAGGGAGCCTACGGAAAATATGGAAGTAACATGCAGGATGAACTGACGCTGAGCAGCAGACACACAGAGACTTTATACACACAGGGGTAATGAAATACAGGTGACACTTATGAGAGACAGGTGAGACAAAGACACAGGTGGACACAATCAGGGTAACGAGGGCTGAACAAGAAACACTGAGGATCAGGACGGGAATGAAATTAAACATGAGACACATCAGAAACAAGGTTAAAACACACAAAATAAAGCAAAACTAGTACAACCATGACAACACCATTAGATTTATACCACAGCTGCTCTGAATTAACAGATTTGGTAATAAACAAAATACTTTTTAATGTTTCTGTAACTGTTAATACACCAGTTTGTAGAAGCTCTTTAACTGAGATGGTGCTTTAATGCTAAATTCTAATTATTGTGGTTATCTGTGAATTTTAAATGTACTGCTTTACAAAAAAACTGAAAAAAAATAGCAAAGCACAATATCATTTTTTGATTAAGATGTCCATTTGTTGCTATTTACTTGCATTTCTGAACAGAAAAATTAGATTTTGGTGGTTTAATGTTATGCGTCATTAATTTCTGAGTACTCAGAGAAGCCCAGTGAGTCGACTTAAATTTTGGGTAAAAATAAAGTGGATTCATTCCTCATTCCTGTTCAATATGCATGTCCAATAACAGTTAATAAATACAGTTTTAGTTTTTGATAGAATAAATTTGTGGTCAGATCTGTGTTAAGTTCTCCATGCTGTTTAGAACAGCCTACCTGTTGAGTTCGTTCAGAAACTGTGTAAATGTGCCTTGGAGACTTCATGCTGCTTTAAACCAACATTATGTAGTTTTTCCACCCTAATATAATATTTCTAGAGTCATTGTGATAGCACATCATCTTACAACAGGTTGAATGACACCTCTGTCATGGTCTGAGGGGGTCTGTATCGCCTTCAGTGGCACATTGTAACTTTGATGTGGATGGTAAGAACACATACACTAAAAAACTACAAATTTTTACTGCTTGGGCTACTTTACGGCATCCGTTACTTCCCCCTTGAGGCGAAAGCTAAACGTTGGGAAAAGGAGAATATAAAGCAGTTTTTGAATTTTTAAAAAAGATCTAATGAACAGAATTTAGTTTAAAGTAAATATTCACTCATTTTCCTAATGGAAATAGGGACCTCTGGCTCTCACTGCTGCATAGTGGGTGGCGGTATTGTTCCTCTGACATTGGATGCCACCCGCCGTTAAACAAGAAGAAGAAGAAGAAGTAGAAAGCAGGAGAGTAACAAGCTAAATGCCTGGACAAGGATAAACACTGGCCCGGTGTTCACTCGCTGAAAGGGGAGGAGGGATGTCTGACCGATGCCAATTTTTTCCTGTTATTGTTGGACTTGTAGGTACATGATGATTTATTTGAAAAGAAACATGATCAGACTGTACCTTATCAGTCCACATGGTTTATTTGTCTCTTGGGACGTCCTGTTGGCTTGCCTCTCCTCCCTCTGTATGTGAGCAAATGCACATTGGTGTGAGGCGCTGTTTTACGGCAGTGCAGTTACACTCAACGACCACAGAGGCCACTAGAGAGCTGAAAGCTGGAATCTTACATAGTGCTGCTTTAAAGGCAACGGGCAGTCATACCAAGTATTGATTTGATTTGAATTTCTTCCCTATTCATTTAGTTTGACGTTTTATTAGTAAAAATAATCTTCCCAATCAAACTGTTCACAAATTCCTTAACATTCCCAGTCTTTTGTTGCTCCTGTCCAAGATTTTTTTAACTGTGTTTCAGGCATCAAATTCAAAATAAGTGAATATTTGCAAAGATCAATAAAGTTTATCAGTTTGAACATTAAATATCCCTTCTTTGTAGTGTATTCAATTGAGTATGTAACAAAAAGGATTTGCAAATCGGTGTGTTCCCAACTTAGTTGGAATTGTTTTGTTTTACAGCTGCATAAACACAAACACGCTCAAACTCTCAGCGTGCTTATTTGTGGGTGTCCATCTGCAGAGGAGAAAAGCTTTGACAAACTGGAGAACAAATCTGTTTTTAATCAGAGAGACGGGCAGCCATTTTCGCACACACTCAAATCTAAGGGCAATTTGGAGTCACCAATTAACCTAATTGAGCATGTTTTTGGTCTGTGGGAGGAAGCTGGAGAACCCACACAGGTGACCCTCTTGCTGTGAGGCACGTGCATGACCTGCTGCACCACCACACCGCCCAAGAATGATATATCATTTCCCAAAAACAAAAATGTGGCCAGAAAGGTGAGTTACTTTGGAAAGTCCCTCACCACAGCTGCCAGTGAGCAAAAATAAAGTTTGAAGGGCTCAGTATTGTTGAAGTTGGGTTATATCAGGTACGTCACAATATTTAGTGGAGATGCTGAAAGGACTCCCAGCAATGCTGCCCCTTGAAGAAGAACAAGCTCAGACTATTAGTAAGGTACACTGCTGATAACAGGTACAGTTATTTGTGTAATTGTGAGAGTTTTACATATAAATGGTCCATAAAACTAACTAATGTTGGGTGGAATGTAAGGTTGGGCAATATTTCAGAGCAAGTTTCTGTGTTTGGCACTATTTTTGATGCAGCAATTGACTTTATGTTCCTCCGCCTATGTGCATTAGATCGCAGATAGCTGTATAAGCTTATCTCATATACAGACCTATACAAAAGTTTGTGGGCACGGGCTGCACCACTAGGTAACTGCAGGTCTCTCCTGCTCCTCAGTTTGTTCCCTCTCCTTTTTTGAGTTTGTAATCGTTCCACTCCTGCTGTATTTTGTGACCTTCACTAGCAGGAGGACTCTGCCTCAACTTGTCAGTGTAGACCAACTTGTTCATGCAGAGACGACATTTAGTTTCACTTTTGTAAAGACAAAACAAAATCTCACCGAAAAAGAGGAGCCACACCAAAGATCAGCTCAAAGTTGCTGACTTCTGCCTGCAAGATAGAGGAAGAGCTGAGGACAAGTATTACTTATTTACTTATTTATTTTATTTTTACCATTTGTTGAGAGAGGGATTGATTCATCTATATTCTGACAGACGTAGATTTGTTATCAGAATATAGTATTTTTAATGTGGAATTTAAAATTCAAGGTCAAATATCCTTGGGCCTCATGATCATGCTTTGCTTGTGGACTTGCCTGGAAGAATTGTCTTAAAATCACACAGTGTATATCTGACTTTTCTCCGCATAGCACTTTGGTCAACCTTGTTTTTTTATTTTAATGTTCTTTATGAATAAAGTTGACTTGACTGACTCGTCAGTCCTGTTACCACAATCTTTCTGCTCCTCCCTTCAAGTCTAATCATCTATATGAGTTCCTGTGAAAGAGAAAGAACAAGAGCTCAGTGTCCGGGTCAATTTGTTTTATTTAACAGTATATTTAAAACTCAGAGAGCATGAACTAATCATTTTATGCTCACATTTTTTTCCCTGCAAGAATAGATCTCACCTTTTCTCAAAAACAAACTTAAACAAGACCTAGGGCTGCAGACAGCCCTGATTAGGCCCTTGCACCTTGGCTCCGGTGCCATCAGGGTATGTGGTACAATCACAAAATGTCCCTCCCTAGAGATGTCTGCTACCTAAGATGATGAACACCTCAAGCCCTCAAGCCACTCATTATTTTACTTTCTGTTTTATGGGGTAGGATGAGTCAGCATTCTAAAGCTTTTCACTCTCCAAATGTTCAGCATGGCTAGATTCCATGGAGATCATGCCAGGATGTATCTAAACTTTGTTTAAAGAGATCTGTGTTTTGGTAAAGAGTTTTCCCATTTTTTACCAGTCATTTCACTATCAAATGCTCTATAGATCATCAAAATTTAGGAATTATTTGGCAAAGACTATTGAGCAGTCCTTTGAATGTTTTTGATAAGAGACTTTTCTATTTACTGTACACCAAAGTCAAAATAATCCTATTTCAAGTGTTAGAAGTCTTCATTCAGAAGAGAGGCCTGGGAATTTAAGGATTTTACTTTATCTGTTTTAAGAATAAAACAGTTTAGAAGTTGAAAAGCCCTTTGGCATTTGTACAAACCTTAAAGCTTCTTGAGAACAGTCTGTTCTTATTCGTCACTAAAGTTGATGTCTCAATGGTGCCTCTGTAGAAGCTCATGAGGATGGTGAGCTCAAGTTATCTAACACAGAAAGTGCAGAAGCTGCTGGACTCTCTTTGCTAGAGTTCTGATGTTTTGTGACCAGGACAGAGTATCTGTAATCTTTACCCACAGGAACTTGATTCTGCTGACCACCTCCACTGCTGAGCTGTTAATGAGGAGTGGTGCGTTGCTGGGTTGATTTCTCCTGAGGTCAAATAATGATCCTTCGTTTTATCAACATTCAGGATCAGGTTGTTTATCAGGCACCAATCCAATAGTTCACCAGCTCTTTGTAGGCCAGGTTGTTGTCATCCTGTATGAGGCCCATAACAGTGGTGTTGTCCAAATACTTTACAATGTGGTTGGTAGGAGACCTGGCACAGCAGTCATCGGACATCAGGGTGAACAGCAGTGGGCTGAGAACACAGCCCTGTGGGCTGCCTGTGGTCAGGGAGATGACACTTAAGGTGTTTCCTCCCTCCCTGACATACTGGGGTTTGTTGGTGAAGAAATCAAACAGCCAATTACATAAGGGGGTGCTGAAATTCAGGGAGTCCAGTTTGCTTACCAGATGTTGTGGGAACATAGTACTGAATGCTGATAAGAAGTCCACAAACAGCATTCACACAAGTCCATTTTTCCTCTCAGTGGGGCATCTAGACACAGAGCATTTTTAAGCACAGAGTGACCATCATAGATATGGAATCATGGCTTGGTTTGGAAATCTGTCAGTTAAACTGAAACAACAAAACAGACTAGTCCATCCAGCACTGAAAGTGATGAAGGTGAGGGAGCATCCCACCACTCAACAGTTTTGAACTGAACTGGAGAAGAAAGCGTTCAGTTTGCTGCCCCCACAGCGTGGAACTCTTTACAGACAGAGCTGAGGCTCTCAGAACTGATTTCACTCAGAGCCTTTCAGTCCATGTTGATGGATAAACAGCATGAGACCACTGAACGGTGTCTTGTTTTCTGAATTGTTATTTATGTTAAAATTTACAGCACTTTATAGCAAAATCTTGCACTCACAAAAATATGTGTATTCTAACTTATTGTATATTACTACCATTTAATGTTTTTTCATGACGTGTGCTGCTGACCTCTTGGCCAGGTCACCCTTGTAAAAGAGATCTTGATCTCAATGGGTCTTTTATCTGGTTAAATAAAGGTTAAATAAAATGTTTGAGTAGACAGTAGTCAGACAGGCAAAAAAGATCACTGCTGACCCCTCACAGCTCCTACATTCTCTCTCTTTTTTTATATCCATATTTTTTAAATTAAAATTAACATCTAGAGACAGTGCACATTAAATAGAGAAAAAGGTGTACATACAACAAAAAAACAATTGTTTGTCTGACACAGGGGTGGACTGGGACAAAAATTTGGCCCTGGACTCCTTGGTCCAGACCGGCCCACTACTGTGCCAACTCTCCCCTATGATGTACCAAACACACAAGCCCTTCATAACACCAGTATGCTGAACAATATCCCTTTATATTCTGAAGCCTTGAATAAATAAATGACAAATATACAGTGCGTTGCTTACTTGCTCTTAAGAAGAACACTGCAGTCAGGATTTATGATTCTAGAGTGGGGTCCTTGGTGAGATCATTTTGGCAGGAGAGATTGGTCTGGGCCTGGGGCCTTTCACAAATCTGGACATGAAAAGTAGAGGAATAGTGTGGAATAGGCTTGAGCAAGATTACATGCAAAAAATAAGTCTGCATTCAATGATAACTCTAAGTAGTTGGCTAAAGTATGGAAAACAATAGTATAACAAGAAAAGCACTCAGAGAGTGCAGACCTCTGCCAAGGTGATCCGGATCAGTCCCAAAATTGAATCAGTTCTTCCATATCCCATTTCCAACAATTCCTGAAAATTTCATCCAAATCCGTTCAGAACTTTTCAAGTTATTTTGAACACAAACAAACAGACAAACAGACAGACAGACAGACAGATAAACGCCGGCAAAAACATAACCTCCTTGGCGGAGGAAATAAAGCATAAACCTGTCTTGGAAACCAGTAAGATCATTGGAATGCAGCAGCTCTCCCTCTCGGAGATCTTCGACAGATGAGTTTTACAGAAGGCACAGTCAATCCTGTCCAGCTCTGATCACCCACTGTTTGAGGATTTCATTTCTCTCCCGTTGGGATGGAAATACAAGGTACCTATGGCATCTACAAATAGGTACAAATTTTCCTTTGTGCCACGAGCAATTAATGCAGTCAACTTGCATAATTCTTAATTGCACTGCCCAGGTGGCACAACCTATTTAATCCCTGTTTTATATTGACAACAGGTTCCACCCACGCCCTCAATCCTTTTTAAACTCATTGATTACTTTTTACTTCATTGGGCGTTGTTCATGTCAAGTTTGGCTATGCTGTACACTGCGAAGTTGTTTTGTGTAAATGTTATTTGTTCGTAGTTGTTGTTGTTGTTGTTGGACATGCCGTCACTGCAGACAAAAACACCCCCAGAGGGACAATAAAAGCTCTGAACTAAACATATTATTCAATTTGTTAGATCAATATCCTTCATGAACTAAATTGGACTGTGGGCAGTAAAACGCTAGCATGTTGATGCTTCAAACACTGCAACTCTGGTGGCATGATGAGGGGTTGTCATTATGGGTAAAATAGAAAGGATCAAAAACTGTGAAAATACACTATATTGCCTAAAGGATTCGCTCACCTGCCTTGACTCACATATGAACTTAAGTGCCAACCCATTCCTAAATTCCACAGGATTCAAAATGACAGTCGACCACCTTTTTGCAGCTATAACAGCTTCCATCTTCTGAGAAGGCTCATGTCCACAAGGATAGGATGTGTGTTATGGAATTTTTTGACCATTCTCCCAGACAGCACATTTAGTGAAGGTCACACACTGATGTTGGACAAGAAGGCCTGGCTCTCAGTCTCCACTCTAATTCATCCCAACGGTTTTTAGTCAGGTTGGTCAGACTCTTTGCAGGCCAGTCAAGTTCATCCCACCCAGACTCTCTCATCCCATGTGGTTATGGACCTTGCTTTGTGCACTGGTGCACAGTCATGTTGGAAGAGGAAGGGGCCAGCTCCAAACTGTTCCCACAAAGTTGGGAGCATGGAATTGTCCAAAATGTCTTGGTATGCTGAAGCATTCAGAGTTCCTTTGACTGGAACTAAGGGGCCAAGCCCAGCTCCTGAAAAACAACCCCACACCATAATCCCCCCTCCACCAAACTTTACACTTGGCACAATGCAGTCCGACAAGTATTGTTCTCCTGGCAACCGCCAAACCCAGACTCTTTCATCAGATTGCCAGATGGAGAAGCGCAATTCGTCACTCCAGAGAACGCATCTCCACTGCTCTAGAGTCCAGTGGCGGCGTGCTTTACACCACTGCATCTGACGCTTTGCATTGCACTTGGTGATGTATGGCTTGGATGCAGCTGCTCAGCCATGGAAACCCATTTCATGAAGCTCTCTGCACACTGTTCTTGAGCTAATCTGAAGGCCACATGAAGTTTAAGGGTCTGTAGCGATTGACTCTGCAGAAAGTTGGTGACCTCTTCGCGCTATGCGCCTCAGCATCCGCTGACCCCGCTCCGTCAGTTTACGTGGCCTACCACTTCGTGGCTGAGTTGCTGTCGTTCCCAAACACTTCCACGTTCTTATAATACAGCTGACAGTTGACTGTGGAATATTTAGGAGTGAGGAAATTTCACGACTGGATTTGTTGCACAGGTAGCATCCTATCACAGTCCCACGCTGGAATTCACTGAGCTCCTGAGAGTGACCCATTCTTTCACAAATGTTTGTAAAAGCAGTCTGCATGCCTAGGTGCTTGATTTTATACACCTGTGGCCATGGAAGTGATTGGAACACCTGATTCTGATTATTTTGATTCTGAATACTTTTGGCAATATAGTGTAGATCAAAAAGTGTGTGCAAATCAATAAATTCTATATTTTTTTCCTATTTTACACAATGTCCCAACTTCATCGATATTGTGGTTTGGATTTACTTCTGCCTCAGGGATCACAGCTCGTGATGAGTTTTCAATAGAACAACTCTCATGTTATCTTGTGGTGGGTCAGTGCACTAAATGTTAAATTGCTCATGTTTGTTCGTCTGAACAGAAATTGTTTACGTTTTTCTGTAACGTTTTGGCTCACTCTGGTGAAAATTGTCACCGCATCAAAAATTATTGAAGGTCTGAGAGAAAAAGGACACCACACAAAACAGTTCACTTACCCTTTAAAGCATACATTTTAGGTTTTTGTGTCAGTTCACATGAAAATATACATAGAGATAACCTGATGGTAAAGAATGGTCAGAAAAAAAGTAAAAATATCCAGTGAGAGGCAATACCTTGTTGATGTCAGAGGTCAGGGGTGAAAGGTCAGATCTATGTTAAGTTCTCCAACATGTTTGGAAAAACCTCCTGACTTCCTCCAAAACTGTGTGTATATGTGCCTTGAAGACTTGATGCTGTATTGAAGGCAAAGGATGGCCACACCAAATACTGATTACACACACAAAACACACCTGTAACACTTCTGTTTGTGAAAACTGATCATCAAATCTTCACACCGATCTGAAACTGTTTCAAACTAGTGCACAATCAAATTCATCTTAACCTTTGTGCATCCCACCCCATCCAGCCAAAAGTGTACATGCACAAAAAACTGCTATGAAATCAACATATAAATCAATATTTGTTTTTTTCTGTATTCATCTCTCAGACCACTTCAGCTCTGCTCAAAACTACAAAATATTCAAGAATTTTTGGGGGGTTTAACCCTTTAAATAACATTTTGAACACATGTAACAACTTGTTTTATCAAAAAAAAAAAAAAAAAACAGCACAAAAAAATATCTTTTTTTGTAACATCATTAGTGGTGTTGTGGAGCATTGCAGGTGATTAGAGTCTTGGAAATATCAAAAAGTATCAGCAACATTGATTTTAATATTTTTATGTAGTGTTCCATTTCAAATTTTGCCTCCTCTGGAGACCCTTAAGCCAAAAATGTGGACACAAATTAACTGCGACATTAATCATACATCACGATTATTTTCAAAAATGAGGTATTTTCCATTTAATATATGGTATGTGCATTTTTCAGGGATGTGACTCAAATGTCTTTGACAAAGACAGATAAATGAACCTGAATGAAATCATGATGGGCAGCACAGTGGTACAGCAGGTAGTGTGCGAGCCTCACAGCAAGAAGGTTGCTGGTTCAAACCCCATGTCGATCATGTTCTCCCTATGCATGTGTGGGTTCCTTCTGGTCACTCCAGCTTCCTCCCACAAACCAAAAACATGCTCGTCTGGTTGACTGGTGACTTTATATTGCCCTTAGGTATGAGTGTGAGCATGAATGGTTGTCCGTCTCTCTATGTGGTCCTGTGATCAGTAGGTTCAGGATGTGCCCTGCCTCTCGCACAATGCCAGCTGGGATAGGCTCTAGCCCCTGCAACCCCAAAAGGGAAAAGCTGTATAGACAGAGATGTGTTTGATAATGTTTTGGAGAAAACAACATGCATTGGTGTTTTTGCAACTATCATTGTGCTTCCATAACTTACAAATTTGACATTTCCAAACTCTGATCATCAGCAATGTCCAAACCCAAAACTGATCATTGTATAAAAAAGAAAAAAAAAACATGTAATTTTGTGTGTGTTTTTTCTAATCAAACAAGTGGTATCATTAATTCAAACTGGTACTGAAAGGGTTAAAATCCTGAAAATAATTTATTATTTGTTATTTTTGAGCAGAGCTGAAGTGGTTTAAGAGGTTTATTCAGATAATTTGCAAAAATATATATTGATATATGATTATTTTATCGCAGCTTTATTTTCTATGTACAGTTTTTGCTCGAGAGCCTTAGAGGTTGCAAAATGTATCAGTAGCGTATAATAGACTTGTAAAAGAAAGTGACTTTGGATTTTGAAAAATGTACGTCAAAAAAGAAATCCATACTATAAGCTGTCACACAGCCATAATGATCACCAAATTAAAAAAGAAAAATGACAAAACTGACAGAGGGGTCCCTTAGAATTTAACATTTGCTTGTGTGCTACTTTTGATTCAAATCAATACACAACCATTGTCCTGTACAAACTAATTTGTAGTTATCTTTCATTAACCTGTCTGTAAGTTCTCTTATGTTCTTTACTTCTGTTTATTTCACACCTGAGATGCTGGCGTTACTTTCTCTTTTGCAAACACCACACACCATGTTGTGGTCTGTCGTTTCTTTGAACAGATGGCTGGCATCTGATGAGCTGGAGTCAACAGGAAACAGCTCACCGCACATCCTTCCAGTAAGACGTGATGCTGAAATGAGTGCTTTGTTGCATGTTTCCCAGTGAGTCTCACAAAATGACACACTTTGTATTTAAATTCTTGAATCAGTTGACTAGTTTTTCTGTATTTTATGACACATAAATAAAACTTCTGGACAACTTATGAGGTACACTTGTTCAACTGCTCAGTAGTTAGCCACTTTTTTTATTTTATTTTTATTGGATTTTAGGAGTATTCAAAAAACACAAAAATAGGACAAAGGGGAACTTGAACCTAGGTTGCAGTGAGCTTTATACAGTAAAAATACGAAAAGAGATTATTAAACTTAGGTCACACAAGATCAGGGTTACATGTCATAGATTCACAACCCATTTCTTCCAGAGTTTTGAGAAGTTCTAAATTTGCTGTCTTAGTGAAAATGACAGTCTCTCCATGTGGTGTAGTTCACTGATTATGTTAGTCCAGTTGTCCTCAGTCGGTGGAGATTCCTGCAGCCACTGCCATGTAATGGCTTTTTTTGCTTGCAACTATAAAAACTTTGGAAATATTTCTAACTTTAGCCATTGGCTTTTCTGGAAATTTACCCAAGTAAACTGTAATAAAGACAGGCTAAACTTATATTCAGAAGATTCTTCCCATTTCTTTTATGATCTCTTGTCAATATGAATGAATTTGAGTTCAGGTCCAAAAGATGTGAAGATGATCAACCATTGATTTGTCAACATTTTCTTCGACAATCACTCTGAATCTTTGAGCCCTGCTCTATAAATTTAAATTTTGGAGTCAGAAAGTATCTTATCATATTTTTCCAGCAGAATTCACAAAATGGTCTTGAAGTAGTGGTCTTGGACTCCCATTCACAAAAGTCACAACAGTCATTTTCAGAATGTCTCCAGGCGCAATTCTTTCTCCCATTTCTGTTTGACATGAAACGCAGAGCAATTTTTGGACATTTGCAGTCTTTCATAAATCAGGGACACAAAATGCTTGTTGTCATTTGCAGTATAAGCACTGATATAAAAAAATATCAGTCATACTAAGATCGCTGCTTTTGTTTGTTCAATTTCTTTACCAAAGTCAGTAATCAGCCTCAATGCATTTAGGCATGTAGATGTGGTCAGGACCACCTGCTAAAATTCAATGTCAGCATCAAATGGGAAACAGAGTTGATTTAAAGGCCCTGGTAACCCACACAAGGGTAAGTGAAAAGCCCTTGATTAGACTTCTTCTCAAGATTTTGCAGGTGTGTCAGTTAGTTTGACTGACAGCTCCCCAACCCTCTGAAATTTGTAGTCTGTATAAATAGGAGAATGTTTTAACCTGTTATTATTTCAGCTGGTCCTTAGAAATGAAGACATCAAACTCTCTCACCATAGCCCCACCTGTTTTCATCCTCTTCCAGGTCTGACCAACCAGTGTGAAACACCTGCACGAGTGGCCATGGTCTTTGAGTTACTTGCCAAGAAGGGCTGTCCAAGTATTTAAGAAACTGCTGAAATAGTGGGATTTTCAAATGCAACCATCTCTAGTTTACAGACAATGGCATGAAAAGGGAAAATATCCAGTGGGCAGCAGTTCTCTAAGCTAAAACACAACGTGATGCCAGAGGTCAGAGGAGATGGCCTTACGTGGTCAACGATGATGGAAAGACAACAGTAACCCTAACTCATCATAATGTATGCAGAGGACCATTTCTGAACACACAACTTGTGGAATCTTCAAGCTTGTTGGCCACAACAGCACAAGACTACACCAGATGCCACTCCAGTCATCTTAGAACTGGAAAATGGGGCTAAATGCACGGGCTCATCAAAACTACAAAAAAGGAGATTGGAGAAATGTTGCCTGGTCTGCTGAGTCTCCATTTCTGCTTCAGGATTTGTCACAAACAACATAAAAGCATGGCTCCATCCTGCAGTGTATCTACAGCTCAGACTGGTGATGGAGGTGTCATGGTGTAGGGCAGGCATCACCAAATGGCAGACACAATGTCCGGATCCGGACCGAGTGATGGTTCTGTCCGGACCTGTGACCAATCTCTGATAAATTCACAAGAATAGATTTTAATTGAGCATTTTTTCCGACAGTCGCGGATATACAGCTGCTACTACAGTTAACACTAGAATCACTACTGTGGTCTGATCACAAGCCAGTCATGCCATGAGTGTTTTTTAAATATATGTTCTGTATGTTTTCTGAAGCTTATACGGTTGTTTAATGAGGCACTAAAGAGGAACGAGACATGATTCATTAAGCGGAGGTGATTTACCTATTGTGTTTGCAGCGTGAGCTGCAGCAGCCACACGCACCAGCAAACAGGAGGCAGTGACAAATAACCTGCCTGTGCAAAAAACACAAGACAGTTGTCACCTGCAAGCTTTGCGACCAACCTGTGTGGGAAATGCTGATGAGGGCTTATAGTCTTTGCACTGAAGTGGTGCTCCGCTGTCCACGGGCTGATCCTGTTCTTTTTCTAATTGTTTACTAATGGAGTTGATCATTTGTTCTTGTTATTTTCATTGTTTCAGTTCTACAGTTTTTAGCACTAGTTTGTTTTGAATGTTTCACGTTTTGCAAGTTCTAGTAACAATGTTCTGTTTATTTATTTATTAGCCTATGTGAGTGTGGGTTCATGCAATGCATGTAGCGCTGTTTGTGTGAGAGAAAGAGAGAGAAAGAGAGGGAAAGACTGAAAGACAGAGAGACAGAGAGAGAGAGAAAGAGCGCGAAATAAGGAACCTGCGCAAATAAAATATTTATCTTCCTATCACTTTCTTGTTACATTATATTGCAACAACACAGCGGAAAAGCAGTAACAGATAACAAATGATTGCACTTTTAAGAGTGAATTTCTTGTATTTTGAAGATGTTGACTTTTTTCTACTGGAAGTGTAGGTGTTCATATTTTTAGGCTGTGACCTCTCTTATTTAAGACAAAAGAAGAGGAAAAATATTTAGTCAATGCTCTGTATGCGCTTTTTTTTTTTTCCTAAAAAGAGCCACCTTTTATTTATTGTTTTCTGAGGATGTTGACTATTTTACTTGATGTGTACGCCTTCAATTCCTGGCTTGGACCTCTTTAATTTAAGAGAAAAAACAGGTTATTTGGCTCTGTTTGCACTTTTTTAAATTAATTTTAGTTTAGGTTTTTCTTTTTTAATCTGAAATAAAGGCCTTAAATTAATTTGCATAGGACTGTTTTATTTATGGTAAAGGAGCTAGCTGTGTACTCAATTAACCATATCCTGCATTAAAAATTGACAATAAATATTGCTGAAACCATAAAAATGTGGACATAGGGGAAGGCTATAAGACACACTTGACTTCGGTTCGGACCTTTTATTGGTGGAAATTTTATAAACTGGACCTCGGTGACTTATAATTGAATACCCCTGGTGTAGGGGATTTTTTGGGGGGGCCTTTAGTTTCAACTGAGCATGCTTCACAGCTGTTATAACTATGTCCATCTGTTTATGAACACAGGATACTCATTTTCCCATGGGCATTGGGCATTTGTAATTATTGTGATAGTTTTCAGCATGCAGTCGTGGACTTTAATACTACGACTTTCACTTGAGTTCAATGTTTTAGGGCTGAAACGATTCCCCGGATAATCCGGATAATTTGATTACAAAATATCCTCGGGGCAAGTTATGTGCCTCGAGGCCTCGTTTAAATCCAGACCACTACACAGCGCACAGTGTTTGACACGGACGGTCATTTCTGTGGCGCAACACCCCTGCTGCCTCCGCTGTTGCACTGCTTGTAAAATCAGGCAGGAAGAGAAAAGAGAGGGACCGAAAGGAGAGAATCCGCAGAAGAAACGGCGGAGAGTATCCGAAGTGTGTGATCACTACAAGTTGAAACGAAAAGAAAACACAGTGCAGTGTGTCTGTTGTCAAACGGAGTTAGCTTAGCATAATAGCACGTCGTCAAAGCTGCAGCATGTCAACAGTAAACATCCGGTCTGAGTGTCAAGTCCGCGGACCGGACACAACAAGATAACACTCACGATACATTAGCAGAAGCAGTTAATGTGATCAATAACTGAGATTAAGTCTGGTAAATAACGGACTTTGATTATGGCTCTGCGTAAAGGCTGGTTCACAACGTAAATCAATGCGGAGGCTACTTGCCTTGTATTATGTGTATTTTGTTCACATACTTTCTACATCCAATAAATTTCCTTTTAATTTGCAGTGAGTAGACCAGAAAACACTCACAGTGAGTAGAGGAAGCAGGTGTAGGGCATTCTTTCATATATTATATAAATGCACATGAGCTAGCAGAATTATCTTAGTATCTACAAAACCCAAAACCAGTGAAGTTGGCACGTTGTGTAAATCGTAAATAAAAACAGAATACAATGATTTGCAAATCCCTTTCAACCTATATTCAATTGAATACACAGCAAAGACAAGATACTCTAGTTCGAACTGATAAACTGTGTTATTTTTTGCAAATATTAGCTAATTTTGAATTTGATACCTGCAACATTGTGAGGATTCTGTCAATCCTCAGCAGTCTGCTCTCCCCCTCCCTCTTGGACTCTCTTTCACCTTCCCTTGGGCTGGGCGGAGTTCACCGCTCTGCAGCTCCCACACCTGTTCCGAATTCACCTCATCAAGCGTTTCCTACTTAAGTTGGCTCCAGAGAAGCCATGGGCACCGGAGGATTGCACTCTGTACCTCGGTTTGTGCTAATCTCATCAGCAGATCTCCTGTAACTCGTTGATTTTGGCCTTAAGCCTTTTGTCCTCGTCCAGGGGCGCTCCTATGCTTTTTGTGGCCTGCTTGTTTCTGTGTTTTTTCTTGTCGTCTGGAAACTCACCTTTTCTTCTGCTCCCTTTTCCAGGTCTCCACGAGCCCTCAACACCGCTGCCCTGCTTAACTCACCTGCTTATCTTTGTTTTGATCTCTGGAGCCCGGTTCACCAATAAAACCTGTTAAACTTCCTCCTGCTTGGTTTTTTGAGCTTTTGGGTCCAACGTAAAAATACTCTGGTCATATCCTGACAGAAAATCCTTCCATCCGACATGGAACCAGCCAAAGTCGAGCATTTAAAGGAGGCAGTCCAAAGCCAGGGCACTCTACTTGGTCAACACGACAACATGTTGAGAGGAGTTGCTGGATCACTGGAGGAACTCACACGCCAGGTGCTGCAGATCAACACTCAACTCAGTGAGCTTACTCTGGCTGCTGGGGGGATCCACGCGGTGAGTTCATCTCCACCACCAGCCTCTGCTCCTCTCTCTCATGCTTCAAAAGAGCCGTTTCTTACCCCCCCAGAGGTTTTTTCTGGTGATTTTGGTTCTTGCAGTCGATTCTTATTTAATTGCCACTTAGTTTTCAAGCTCCAGCCCTCTAGTTACTCCACTGACAAAGCTAAAGTAGCTTATGTGGTTAATTTACTCCGGGGTAGAGCAGCTAGGTGGGCCACAGCTTTATGGGAAGGAGGTTCTAACATTCTGTCTTCATTTGATCTTTTCACCACTCACCTTAAGCGAGTTTTTCATCATCCTGTTCAGGGGCAAGTAGCTTCTAAAAGGCTTTTAGCCTTAAGACAAGGACCCCAGTCTGTAGCCGATTATTCAGTTGAATTTCAGATTCTTGCTACGCAATGTGGGTGGGACGATCAGGCTCTAAAGGCTCTATTTATTAATGGTTTATCAGATGACTTAAAGGATGAATTGGCCACTAGGGATGACCCCCTTAATCTCCAGGACCTCTACTCATTGTGTATCAAATTGGATGATCGTTTGAGAGAGAGGAGTAGAGAGAAAGCCCTGGGGACTCGCCGCGTGGCTCCTTCTCCCGGCCATGAGGGGTCATCACCTCGTCCTGCCCCAGCCTTACCAGCTCCGTCTTCTACAACTCCCCCTGCTGCCGCGGAGGAGCCCATGCAATTGGGAAAGACTCGACTCAGCCACAAGGAGCGCCAGAGACACTTAGCCAAGCACCTGTGTTTGTACTGTGGAGGAGAAGGTCACACCCTGCCTAACTGCCCCAATCAGCCAAAAGAGTGGACTCACCTCTAGAGAAGAGCGTAGTGGTGAGTCGAACTTCCTCTATCCCCAGCTCTTCCTCAAGGTCCAGTTTCCCTGCAATGGTCCCAGAACTCCTTTAAGGTTCCTGTTTTCCTTGATTCTGGTGCTGATGATAATTTTATTGATGAGGAATTTGTTAAAGCTAATGATATCCCCGTTACCAGCCTTCCTCATCCTAAGAGGGTTAACGCCTTAGATGGCCACCTTATCGCCAACATCACTTTTTGCACTGCCCCTTTAAAAATTCAGCTCTCAGGCAATCACTCCGAGAGCATAACCTTTTTTGTTATCTCCTCACCTCACTCACCTCTCATTTTAGGCCTTCCTTGGTTTCAGGTCCACAACCCCCATGTAAACTGGTCTGACCTCTCCATTAGCAGCTGGAGCTCCCATTGTTACTCCAACTCTTTACGTTCAGCCACTCCTCTGTCCTCCATTCTGGTCAAATCACCCCCTCCTGCTCCTGATTTATCCCTGGTGCCCCCTATCTATCATGATCTGGCCCCAGTCTTTAGCAAGGACTTGGCTCGTGAGTTACCCCCTCACAGACCTTACGATTGCGCCATTAACTTGCTTCCTGGCGCCCCCTTACCCTTGAGTAGGCTTTATAACCTATCTCGTCCCGAGAAAGAGGCCATGGAAGCCTACATCCCAGAGTCATTAGCAGCTGGTCTCATTCGTCCCTCCTCGTCTCCCATAGGGGCAGGATTTTTCTTTGTAGAAAAGAGAGATTCCTCCCTTAGGCCATGCATAGATTTTCGAGGACTCAATGAGATTACCATTAAGGACAAAACACCCCTTCCACTCATAGATCCCTCGTTCGACCCTCTCTGCCAAGCTCAGGTTTTTACCAAGCTAGGTCTAAGAAACGCTTATCATCTCATCAGGATCAAGGAAGGGGACGAGTGGAAAACAGCTTTCAACACTCCCTTTGGTCACTTTGAATACCTGGTCATGCCCTTTGGACTCACTAATGCCCCCGCAGTCTTCCAAACGCTGATGAACGACATATTCAGAGACATGCTTAACCACTTTGTGTTCATCTATTTGGATGACATCCTGATCTTCTCCAGGACCCAAGAGGAACACCAACAACACGTCCGTCTGGTGCTTCAGCGTCTCCTGGAGAATCGTCTGTTTATCAAACCCGAAAAATGTGAGTTCCACTCCAAGACTGTTACTTTTCTGGGCTACATCATGGAAGCTGGACAGCTACGCCCTGACCCAGACAAAATCCAAGCAGTCGTCAATTGGCCAAACCCCACAGCCCGTAAAGAGCTCCAACGGTTCTTGGGCTTTGCTAACTTTTACCGTAGATTCATTCATAACTACAGTAAAGTGGCAGCCCCTCTCACTAAACTCACCTCCATCAATCTCCCTTTTGTCTGGTCTGAAGAGGCTGAAAAGGCTTTTTCAGCCCTTAAAGAACTGTTTACCTCTGCACCTGTTCTTCTCCATCCAGACCCTACTCGACAGTTCGTGGTAGAGGTGGACGCTTCCGACTCTGGTATTGGCGCCATCCTCTCACAACGGGACCCCCAGACCCAAAAGCTCCATCCATGTGCTTTTTTTTTCACGTCACCTGTCTCCCGCCGAGCAGAACTACGACGTGGGCAACTGGGAGCTTTTAGCGGTGGTGGGGGCTCTTCAAGAGTGGAGACACTGGCTGGAAGGTGCAGAAAAACCTTTTTTTATTTTGACTGATCACAAGAACCTGGCTTACCTGAAGACGGCTAAAAGACTGAATCCTCGACAGTCACTTTTTCTTAGCCGGTTTAATTTTTCCCTATCTTTTCGTCCTGGCACCAAAAACACCAAACCTGACGCTCTCTCCCGAGTTTTCTCCTCCTCATCCGAGTCTCCCGAACCTTCGCCGATCCTCCCCTCCACCTGTTTCATCGGCTCAGCTCAGTGGGAGATCGAGAACAAGGTTAAGGAGGCTCTTACTCATCACCCTGCTCCTGGCACTGCTCCCTCCAATCGTTTGTTTGTGCCAGAGGACTTGCGATCAGAGGTGTTGGTATGGGGGCACTCTTCCAAGCTTGCATGTCATCCTGGTGCTAATAGGGCTCTTTCCCTTATTCAACAGAGGTTTTGGTGGCCCAACATGGCCCGGGACACTCGGGAATTCGTCGCCGCCTGCTCAGTCTGTGCCAGGGGTAAGGCCTCTCACAAGCCCCCTGCTGGTCTGCTGCGCCCTCTGCCCATCCCTAATCGACCATGGTCTCACATCGCTGTCGACTTCATCACTGGACTACCTTCCTCTCAAGGTAACACTGTCATCCTCACTGTGGTGGACAGGTTTTCTAAAATGGTGCATTACATCCCCTTGGCTAAACTGCCCTCAGCTCTGGAAACTGCCAACCTCCTCATACTGCATGTCTTCAAACTACATGGAATACCTGCAGATATAGTTTCAGATCGAGGTCCTCAGTTTTCATCCCGGGTGTGGAAGGAGTTCTATCATGCCTTGGGCGCAGCGACCAGCTTGTCCTCTGGTTTTCACCCCCAGACCAACGGCCAGACTGAGCGGGCTAATCAGGACTTGGAGAGTGCCCTCCGCTGCGTGGCAGCCCATCACCCTGTATCCTGGAGTGACCATCTTCCCTGGGTGGAATATGCCCACAATTCCCTCACCAGCTCTGCCACGGGTATGTCCCCTTTTCAGGTCTGTTATGGCTACCAACCCCCTCTCTTTTCTGAGCAGGAATCTGAAGTCTCGGTTCCATCTGTGGGGGCCCATATCAGGCGCATTAAGGAGGTTTGGAGGAGAACTCGGTCGGCTCTCACTTCGTTGGCTGCTCGAAACAAGCGAAACGCGGACCGTCATCGCTCTCCAGCACCCTTCTACCAACCTGGCCAGATGGTCTGGCTCTCCTCCCGGGACCTGCCTCTCCAGGTCGACTCACGTAAGCTTGCTCCCCGCTTCATCGGTCCTTTCCCAGTCGAAAAAGTGATTAATGACTCTGCTGTGAGACTCAGGTTGCCCGACTCCATGAAGGTCCATCCCACGTTCCACATCTCCCTCCTCAAACCTGTTGCCACCAGCGACCTGAGCCCTCCGGCCGAGCCCCCTCCACCCTCCTGCTGATTGACGACCATCCAGCCTTCATCGTGTCCAAAATCCTGAATGTCAGACCCAGAGGCCGTGGCTTCCAATACCTGGTCGACTGGGAGGGGTACGGACCTGAGGAGCGATCATGGATCTCCAGGAAGCTGATCCTGGATGGCGCCCTCCTGAGGGACTTCTACGCTGCGCATCCCGAGAAGCCTGGGAGGATGTCAGGAGACGTCCATTGAGGGGGAGGTACTGTGAGGATTCTGTCAATCCTCAGCAGTCTGCTCTCCCCCTCCCTCTCGGACTCTCTTTCACCTTCCCTTGGGCTGGGCGGAGTTCACCGCTCTGCAGCTCCCACACCTGTTCCGGATTCACCTCATCAAGCGTTTCCTACTTAAGTTGGCTCCAGAGAAGACATGGGCACCGGAGGATTGCACTCTGTACCTCGGTTTGTGCTAATCTCATCAGCAGATCTCCTGTAACTCGTTGATTTTGGCCTTAAGCCTTTTGTCCCCGTCCAGGGGCGCTCCTATGCTTTTTGTGGCCTGCTTGTTTCTGTGTTTTTTCTTGTCGTCTGGAAACTCACCTTTTCTTCTGCTCCCTTTTCCAGGTCTCCACGAGCCCTCAACACCGCTGCCCTGCTTAACTCACCTGCTTATCTTTGTTTTGATCTCTGGAGCCCGGTTCACCAATAAAACCTGTTAAACTTCCTCCTGCTTGGTTTTTGAGCTTTTGGGTCCAACATAAAAATACTCTGGTCATATCCTGACAAACATGTTTCAAAAAAGCTGGCACAAGTGGCAAAAAAGACTGAGAAAGTTGAGGAATGCTCATCAAACACTTATTTGGAACATCCCACAGGTGAACAGGCTAATTGAGAACAGGTGGGTGCCATGATTGGGTATAAAAGCAGCTTCCCTGAAATGGTCAGTCATTCACAAACAAGGATGGGGCGAGGGTCACCACTTTGTGAACAAATGCCTGAGCAAATTGTCGAACAGTTTAAGAACAACATTTCTCAACGAGCTATTGCAAGGAATTTAGGGATTTCATCATCTACGGTCTGTAATATCATCAAAGGGTTCAGAGAATCTGGAGAAATTACTGCACGTAAGCGGCAAGGCCGAAAAACCAACATTGAATGCCCGTGACCTTCGATCCCTCAGGCGGTACTGCATCAAAAACCGGCATCACTGTGTAAAGGATATCACCACATGGGCTCAGGAACACTTCAGAAAACCACTGTCAGTAACTACAGTTCGTCACTACATCTGTAAGTGCAAGTTAAAACTCTACAATGCAAAGCGAAAGCCATTTATCAACAACACCCAGAAACGCCGCCGGCTTTGCTGGGCCCGAGCTCATCTAAGATGGACTGATGCAAAGTGGAAAAGTGTTCTGTGGTCTGACGAGTCCACATTTCAAATTGTTTTGGAAAGTGTGGTCATCGTGTCCTCTGGACCAAAGAGGAAAAGAACCAGCCGGACTGTTATAGGCGCAAAGTTCAAAAGCCAGCATCTGTGATGGTATGGGGGTGTATTAGTGCCCAAGGCATGGGTAACTTACACATCTGTGAAGGCATCATTAATGCTGAAAGGTACATACAGGTTTTGGAGCAACATATGTTGCCATCCAAGCAACGTCTTTTTCATGGATGCCCCTGCTTATTTCAGCAAGACAATGCCAAGCCACATTCTGCACGTTACAACAGCGTGGCTTCGTAGTAAAAGAGTGAGGGTACTAGACTGGCCTGCCTGTAGTCCAGACCTGTCCCCCATCGAAAATGTGTGGCGTATTATGAAGCGTAAAATACAACAACGGAGACCTCGGACTGTTGAACAACTTAAGCTGTACATCAAGCAAGAATGGGAAAGAATTCCACCCGAAAAGCTTCAAAAATTGGTCTCCTCAGTTCCCAAACATTTACAGAGTGTTGTTAAAAGGAAAGGCGATGTAACACAGTGGTAAAAATGCCCCTGTGCCAACTTTTTTGCAATGTGTTGCTGCCATTAAATTCTAAGTTGATGATTATTTGCAAAAGAAAATAAAGTTTCTCAGTTCGAACATTAAATATCTTGTCTTTGCAGTGTATTCAATTGAATATAAGTTGAAAAGGATCTGCAAATCATTGTTTTCTGTTTTTATTTACGATTTACACAACGTGCCAACTTCACTGGTTTTGGGTTTTGTAGGTGTGATATTATTTGGTCCTAGTAATAAAATGAGCGAAATAAGGTCATAAATATGGTAATTAGCATCATTACAGCAGTAAAGGCAAGAGATAAGCACAAATAAAAACAAATAAAATAAAAAAACAAACTTAAAAAAGTATTAAAAAAGCAAGATATGACCCAGAGTAAAAATAAAACTGCAAGAACAATATAAACAAAACAAATGTAAAAGTTCAAAAATACTGTCACCATTGCACACAGCTAAATATCAATATCATTTGATGAGACGTAAGTGGTTCAGTGCTCACTGAAGAGACAAGTTATCATTATAACTAAAGAACCTGTTGATCCATTTTGGTTTTTACTGTTAGGGACAAATTTTTGAGATATCAGGTGTAGAGATGTCTGCCTTCTCTCTGGTATAACTGGACTAATCACAAAAGTCCTGTGGTGCTCTAAGCATCAAAAATACATTTGAAAAATTCAAAACCAGCGTCTCATTCTAAAAATCAGGACCTGGTTGCTCAAAATAATCTGCAGACCTTGTTGTGAGCAGTTTCATGTGGAAACTACTTTTTACCATTACAAAAATATGGCTTTTGATTTTGGGATTCCGTTTGTTCTCAGAATGTTCAAAAAGAGAAAAAGAAGTTGTTAAATTAAGAGACCTGGCTTTTCTGGTTTGTATATTAGTGATGCTTTTCAATACAGCCGAAGTTATTCAATGTAAAAAAAAATTGCAGTGAGCGCAATGTACCTGTTATCCGATTACTCGATTAATTGCAAAAATACTTGATAGAGCACTCAATTACAAAAACAATTGATAGTTGCGATAGTTGCAGCCCTCTCCTCTGTTTTCAGCATCCCTCAGAGGCAGGCAGACTCCTTCATCTTTTCAGTGTTAATTCAGTCTGACAACAGAGAGATTTACTTTCACTTCTGTTTAGGCAATAAAAAAAAAAAACGAAGCGCAAAACAAGGGCCACACCTAAGATCAGTTCAAAAGCGACGACCTCTTCCTACAAGCCAGAGGAAGAGCTGAGAACTGCTGTAAAAACAGGCTGAAACAAAGATAAGCACCACTGCTCTGTAAGTTTAAAACTTTTTAATGTTTGATTTAAAAGGAAAATGATGACTGATCCCTCTGAAAACTGCAGAAACCTGAGCAGAAAAGATATTTACAAAGAATAAATAATCTCTGATTGAATCCTCAGGTATGGTATTGTTTGCATATATGTAACTTGATTTTAATAACAATAAAATGTGGATCATTTCTCATCATTATTAACCCCCACTAAGAGAACAGAAGTGTTTTAAGACTGTACATAGTTATAGATAAAGGAGTGGTGCATGTTCAAAGTAGACCCTGATGGGCAGCTACTTAAAAAAATGTATTGTGCTACCTCCACCAAGGAGCTTATGTTTTTATTTGTTAGAGCACAAACCCCGAGATAGGGCAGTTTTCCACATTTTAGCCAGACTTTTATTTCTTGATTTCTGCATTATTTGTGCAGTTAAAAATCTGATGCAGTTTGAATAAATTTTGATCTAAAAACTAATGACAAAGATGTATTTATCTCCTCATGTGACACTGGCATAGTAACAGGAGTGAAGTGTAACCACATTCAGAAGTGATTTAGACAAGGTAAAGCAAGTGAACTTCCAATAACAAAATGTGATTTTAATTTAAAGTTTATCTTGGGGATGTTCAGTGTGAGGTTTCCAACTACTTTTGATGTCAGTAACTTCAATAAATATATTTTCATGTGCTCTGTCTAGATTAACACCCTCAGTACCTGCACTTCATCATTTGATTTACAGTTTACAAATGTTATGACTTTTTTTTTTTTGCTCCAATTCAGGGGAAATTCTAGGATTTGATTTCTGGGGAGGGGGTCAACTTTTAAAAAGACTCTAACATAACAACAAACTTCCTGTTGAGTGTTAACTCTTCTAAAACCACACATTTCCTGAATGTTTCCCACACTGAAGACTTTTACTGACAAAAATGTAGTAATACACCGTAGCATTTCATCAACTGGGACAGGTTTTTTCTTTATCAAACCATTATCAGCACATTCATTTGTCAGTAAATCAGCATAATAGCTCCCTCAGCGAATCATTGAGACATATTTAACAGCTTTTTGTCACACACACAGCACAGCTGTCCCCTTCTGTTGTTCATCTGTGAACACCTTCCCTGTTTCCAGATTCCTGTCAGATTCTGTAAATGCAAGAGTAATCCTTATGTATGATGGTGTAATTCTGTTTTTATAGAGTGGTCCAGGACGAAGTATTTTAAAGGCCAACCTAGAAGTTAGTATCACTCTTGTTCACTTGGCAAAAAGTCTTTTGGCTTTTACAGTGCATTTTTGGGTTATCGCTGATAACCTCTGTGGTTAAAGGAAGTATGCAACTTGCACATTTTGTTCATCATAATAATCCTGACAAATTGAGGAGGGCATATTCTGACTTAAAAAGTTCATATATTCATTTTGATGACTGCTAGAGTATGTTCACAGTCACTAATGTTCAAAAAACCTTCTAGTTTTCATATACAGAGCTCCCTAAAGGTGTATTCTTTGTCTGTGATGCTCTGTTTTAGCTCCTGCCTCTTTGAGGCGCCCTTACACATGTGGGCGCATTCACTCTGATTGTTTTAAAGGTCAACTCTGTGGTAGCTGGTCAGTTCAGTGCTGTTTGGGGCCTTTTTCCAACAACTCTACATTAATTCTTATGTCTATGCTCTGCAATGGACCTGCAACCACAAGCCAATGGGCTTAAAGGAACACTCCAACATGTTTGATGTTTTCGTGTCTTACCTCACTCCTGAATCCATGACAAGCAGGTAGACACCGTTCTTTTGACTGTGCGTGCAGTAACAAGGAAGAGACAGACAAAGCTCACCCACCGCTAGTTAGCTTAGCTCAAACACTTGGGGCTCTAATTTCGTAGACCAGGCGCTGGCGGGGTGCACCTGCCCTGCGCCGCGCCTGCACCGCGCCAACAGGGTGTGTCCTGGGCATTTTGCAAGTTTCGTGCACGGCGCAGTCTGGCGCAGGCAGGCGCACCCACGCCTCCGTCTCTCCTACGGGCGCACGTAGCAGAGAGGGAGGACATAAGACTTGAGTGGGTTTAACACAGCCGAGTGTGATCTTCACCAATCAAATGAACGCATCTCCTCACCTTTAAATGCGCCGTGGGCGAGGCGCAGTGACAATTTCACCTCGGTGGAGAAGAAGGTCAGAGCAGCTGTCACTTTTACAGCAACTGGGAGAGCGCAGGGGCCACCGGGCCGCGCATCGGAGGCCACGGTGCGCGTCACCGTGTGTACCACCTCATTAATATGAGTACAAAATTATATGATAATTACATTTAAACACAGCAGCAGGCTAATCCATTCATGATGGTTGTGATCCACCTGCATTCCTGGTCTGTCATAGCAGAACCTTTAGTGAAATATTGCCCCCCGGTATCCCCTCCTCATCCTTCTTGCAATAATGTTCTCCATCTTTTTAGATCATGTTACGAATAAAGATTAAAACAGAGAAATATGGGCAATCACAGGTAAATCCTTAAGACACCGAGTGACTTACATTTATTCAGCAATCGTCTCTCTCTTTTTTCTTTTCTATTTAATTTCATGAGATGAGAGAAGCTGGATACTCCGTATCGGATGATGTGGCTGTTTGTGGTTGGCTGAGAGATGTGAACTTGTTAGTTATGACAAACTTCTCTGATCTGACATCAGATGTGACGGGACAATTAATATAGATACAAATGTATGTGCTGGTTCAGACGGTTACATTAAATAGTGGTTGCTGTTATTGTTTATTGCATTGATATGTGCCTGACACTCTGGACACCTGCCTGTGAGGTTTTGGTGACATGTGCGCACTGTGCGCCTGTCAGCCAAGTTACCACTGCCCCGAGTGCGCCTCGTCTGCGTCAAGAATAGACCAGGTTGGAGCTGGCAGGCTTTCAGCACACCTTCCGCACGTTTTTTTGGCACGAAATTGTCACTGCGCCAAGCTGAATCTTTCGACACCTCCCCCTGGTGCGCCGTCACACCCATCTCGGCGCAGCCGGTCTACTAAATTGCCAAAATGGCTGCGCACGGTGGTGCGCCGGACGAAATTACCACTGCGCGGGGTGCGCCAGGCTGCGCCACCCTGAGTTGTGCCAGGAAATTAGAGCCCCTGGAGTCAACTGGTAGTGCTAGCCTGTCTCTGTCAACAGTCATCAGATAAACTCCTCAGCAACTCTAAACAGTCCTGTGTGCTTGTTATGACTCTTTTATGTTATGTTATGTTCATATTATCTTCATATTATCTTCTTCTACTCCTAAACAGAGGCTTTGTTTTGTTTACCTACTTCTGCCGTGGTTTTTCGCAAGAGATGTGATGTTCCTGAACGAGTCGAGTCTATTGAACAGTTCATTCTTTTATTTATTTATTTTTTTAGAGACAAAATATAGACATATACAAAGGAAAGGTTTCAATAGTTTGTGGCTGATTTAAAGCACTATTGGGGAGGTAGATTTTCTTATCAGATATCAAGTAAACAAGTCCAGAAGAAGGGGAAGAAAAATAAAAGAAACAAAGCAAAACACACACAAAAAAAAAAAAACAGAAACAAATAAATAAATCAAAATAAATGAAATTTTTAAATTTTAGGACATTGTCGTAGTGAATTCTTTCAACAAGGTAGTTGATGGTGGTAAGGATATATATATCTGTACACATAAATACATACATATGCACATACATACACACATACACCCATGTATATGCATATGCACAAACACACATATATACATATCCACATGTACATACACATTTACACATACATAAACAATCATATATGCATATAAACACACACACACAAACATATACTCAGATATAGATAGATAGATAGATAGATAGATAGATAGATAGATAGATAGATATAGATATAGATATAGATATAGACATATACACACATACACATACATACTTATATTGTGCCATAAAGACACCATAGGCAGTTATAAGAATATCAATTTAATGTAGCCACCAAATATTACCATATTAATGACACTGTGTTTGACTGGTTAGCATTAAGCTGTACGTCGGAGCTAGGTCGGCCAAGGAGAACTCAGCTGGCACCCTAACAAGGTTCCTCCCTGCTGCGCAGCCACAGACCTACTGGGGGGGTGGGAGACAAGGCTATCCAAGGATCCTCACATTAAGTATAGCAGGGTGGTCTGTCCTCTGTAGAGCCACAGTTAGACCCATAATAGAGCAGTGGCCCCAACTTTTCCCCTATGTGGTCTACTCCTAGACCACAAGGAGGGTGCCTGATTACTCAGGAGTGCTAAGAGAAGCCAACTTTTTTTCTTAATTTCTTTTCTTTCTTAGTAGTTGTCTCTATCAGAGACAGAAGGGTATAGCCCAGGCCAGCCCAGCCCAGCCACACAGCCTACTGCCATGAATAAAGGATTTGTGAAAATGCACAACTACTGTGAAAAGTTTAGTCATTAATTTTTTCTTTTGGAGTTATAAACACAGAAATTAAGGTGGTAATAGTAATAATAACAACAACAATAGAGACAAATAAAAACCATATATCATCACCATCATCATCATCCCTGTCTACATCACCACCAATTTTAGTAGTGATAACAATTGTAATAATAACTGTAGTGATAAGACTTATGATAATTATATCAGTATAATAATCAATAATCATCATCATCAATACATAGTTAATAATAGTAATAGATTCACTAATAAGCCACTAATATCATAATATCACTAATAGTAAAAAGAATAATAATATTGTATATTTATACATATATATTTCCTTTTTTTATCTTTCTGTAAAGTAGCAATTGAGGGGGATGTTTTTTCTTCTTGGTTTTCCTTCTTCCCCCTCCCCCTCAGCTCCCACCCTATCTTCAACATGCAGGAGAACTAAGTGGGATATTTTTTGGTGGTTATTGAAGGTGGTTGTCAGGCAAAAAAGGACCAATAGCCATAAGGAAGGAGATAATGAAAAAAAATAAAAATAAAAGGATGCTTGGTTATGAATAGAGATACGCTAGAAAGGGTTGCCAAATTGAATCCTGGTGTTTTATTGTTTGCGTATTTGATTCAGGGAGATTTTCCACTGATATCTAGTCAGAGAGAAGGTTTTTCCAGGGTGTGATGTTTATGGCTTGTTTTGATTTCCAGTTTATGAGGATAATTTTATTAGCGATGGTTAGCACTATAAGAAGTGGTTTATTTATTTTTGTATTATGGTTAAATGATGATAAATCCCCTAGCAGGCACAGAGAGGGGGGCAGAGGTATGGGGCAGCCTAGAATATTAGAGAGAGATGTGATGATATCCACCCAAAATTGTTGTACAGGTGTGCAGTTCCAGGTAGCGTGAAGATAAGTGTCTGAAGTGTTTTGGGAGCAGTAAGTGCAAGTGTCAGATGGTGCTAATCCCATTTTAAACATCCTGTGCCCTGTGAAGTGAACCCTGTGGATGATTTTGTACTGGATCAGTTGAATGTTACTATTGCTATTCATTGAAAAGGTGTTTTCACAGAGTTGGTTCCCGAAGTCAGCATTGGGGGTGAAGGCCAGGTCCTGTTCCCATTTTATTGACGGTAGTGATATTGATTTGTCTGAGTGAGAAATGATTTTATATATCTTGGACGGTGTTTTTTTTTTTTTTTTTTTGGGGGGGGGGTTAGTTTTAATTAGGTCCAAAGTTGAGGCAGATAAGTTAAAGTTTGCACAGGTAATATTGTGTTTAGAGTTAAGGACAGATTTAAGTTTAGATACTCAAGAAAATTGTTTTCCCCAATGCTGAACTCCTGGACCAGATCGGAGAATGGCAGTAAGGTGTTGTTACTGAAAATGTGTCTAAGGTGAGTGATGCCCTTCTCTGTCCATGCATGGAAGTTAATTGATTTTTGTTGATTTTGATGTCTGGATTGTTCCAAATCGGCGTGTATTCTGACAGTGCAAAAGAGGAGTTTGTGATTTTGTGGAATTTCCACCAGGTTGTCAGAGCTGTTGATATGGCTAGACTTTTAAAACATGGGTGGAGTTTAACTGATTGACTTGAAAAAGGTAGGTCTGAAGTGTTTATATCTTTACAAAATGCTTTTTCTATGTCTAACCATGAGTTGCATTGTTGACTATTGTGAATCCATTTGAGAATACACTGCAGATGGTTTGCTAAAAGGTAAATTTTGTTGTACCTCCCAAAGTACAATGACAATAAAGGCTATTCTACTCTATTCTCTGTTCTATTCTAATGGTAGAATTGTGGGGCTTCTAAGCCTCAGAGATGTTTGGATTTCTACAGTGTGGTTAATTTGATCCCTGCCGGTTTATTTTTCCAATAATATTTTGAAATGATGGAATTTAGAGATTAAACCAGGTGAGAGAGGGTTGAATTGGAATCATTGAAAATAAATAATTTATTTTAGGTAGTATTGACAGTAGCTATCCTGCCTGTCAGAGATATTGGTAAATTCATCCATCGATCGAGGTCATCCGTTATTGTTTTCAACAGGGGTGTAAAATTCAGACTAAACAGCTCTGACAACCTGGAGGAGATGTGAATACCTAAGTATGTCAGGCGATTGGTGCATACGGGGATAGGTGATGTATGGGCTGTCACATCCCAACTGTTGTTTTTAATAGGAAGAATGCTTGATTTAGACCAGTTTATCGAGTAATCTGATATATTGGAGAATTATTTGATAAAACTGATTGTTTCTTTTAATGACCTTGGTGGAAATTTCTGATACAACAATATATCATCTGCGTATAAACTGATTTTGTGATGTGATGTGGGTGTCTTAATTCCTATAATGTTGTTATTCTGGTGAATGGCTGCTGCTAGGGGTTCGATAAAGATAGTAAATAAAGAGGGGGAGAGTGGGCACCCTTGCCTAGTCCCCCTGTGCAGTGTGAAGCTTTGTGATGTTTGCCCATTAGTGATGACTGTGGCTGAAGGTGGGTGTAGAGAATCCGAAACCAGTGAATAAATGATGCTCCGAAACCAAACCTCTCCAGTGTGGTAAGCAGGAAGTCCCAGCTTACACTATTGAAAGCTTTCTCTGCGTCTAAAGAGACGATGTATGTTTCTGTTGGCTATGATGATGAATACTACATTAAATTAAATAACCTGTGTATATAATTAGATGGTTGTCTTCCTTTTATGAATCTGGTTTTATCTGGGTGAATAATGTATGGAATACCTTTTTCTAGTCTGTTTGGTAGGGCTTTACTGATAATTTTTATGTTTTCATTTTTATGAGATAAGACAGTAACTGGGTGGTAGAGTTGGGTCTTTATTGGGCTTCAGAAGAAGTGAAATTGTGGTTGTGTTCATGTTAGGTGGAAGTTTTGACTTTGGGCTCTAATTTCCTGGCGCAACTCAGGGTGGCGCAGGGTGGCACAGCCTGGCACACCCTGCGCAGTTGTAATTTCGTCCGGTGCACCGGCCGTGCGCAGCCAGTTTGGCAATTTGGTAGACCAGCTGTGCCGAGATGGGTGTGACGGCGCACCAGGGGGAGGTGTCGAAAGATTCAGCTTGGCGCAGTGACAATTTCATGCCAAAAAACTGTGTGGAAGGTGCGCTGAAAGCCCACCAGCTCCAACCTGGTCTATTCTCGGCGCAGATGAGGCGCACCCCGGGCAGTGGTGACTTGGCTGACAGGCGCACAGTGCGCACACGTCACCAAAACCTCACAGGCAGGTATTCAGAGTGTCAGGCACATATCAATGCAATAAACAATCACAGCAACCACTATTTAATGTAACCGTCTGAACCAGCATATACATTTGTATCTATATTAATTGTCCCGTCACATCTGATGTCAGATCAGAGACGTTTGTCATAACTAACGAGTTCACATCTCTCAGCCAACCACAAACAGCCACATCATCCGATACGGAGTATCCGGCTTCTGTCATCTCATGAAATTAAATAGAAAAGAAAAAGAGAGAGAGACTCTCTGAATAAAGTCACTCGGTGACGGGATTTACCTGTTATTGCCCATATTTCTCTGTTTTAATCTTTATTCTTAACGTGATCTAAAAAGATGGAGTACATTATTACAAGGAGGATGAGGAGGAGATATGGGGGGAATATTTCACCTAAGGTTCTGCTATTTAGCCATGAGAGATCAGGAATGCATGTGGATCACAAGCATGATGAATGGATTAGCCTGCTGCTGTGTTTAAATGTAACAATAACTTAATTTTGTACTCATATTTAAGGAACAGATTACATCTGTCCTGAGAGATGGTCCACACGGTGACGCGCATCGTGGCCTCCGATGCGCGGCCTGGTGGCCCCTGCGCTCTCCCAGTTGCTGCAAAAGTGACAGTGGCTCTGACCATCTTCTCCACGGAGGTGAAATTGTCACTGCGCCTCGCCGGCGGCGCATTTAAAGGCGAGGAGAGGCGTTCATTTGATTGGTGAAGATTGCACTCGGCTGTGTTAAACCCACTCACGCCTCCTCTCCTCCCTTTCTGCTACTTGCGCGGCTGGGAGAGACGGAGGCGTGGGTGTGCCTGCCTGCGCCAGACTGCGCCATGCACAAAACTTGCAAAATGCCCTGGACACACCCCGTTGGCGCAGCGCAGGCGGGGCGCAGGGCATGTGCGCCCCGCCTGCGCCTGGTGTACGAAATTAGAGCCCCTTCTCTTGACTTCAATGATTACCTTCTATAATATGGGTGACCAAATTGACCAGAAATGTTTGTAAAACTCAGCAGGGAAGCCATCGGGACTGGGTGATTAATTGTTTGGCATGAGTTTGAGTGCTGCAAATAGTTCTGTTGTTAATGCAACTCTTGTTGCTCTTGTTGTTTCCTGGTAAGAAGTGGTAGATAAATGCTGGATAAAAAAGATTTGATGTCTTCTGTGTTTTTGCTAATGTCTGATGAGTATAAGTGTGCATAGAACTGTTGAAAGACTTCATTTATTTCTTCTGGGGATTGTGTAGGCTTCCCTGCTGAGTTTTTGATTACGGAAATTGTTGTTTTTTCTTGATTTTGTTCAATTTGATTTGCAAGATATTTACCTGATTTGTTTGAATGTTCAAATTTCTCATGTCTTAGTCTTTGTAATAAAAAAATATTTTTTTATTTATCATTGCATTCAGTTGAGATTTTTGTTTTCTTAGTTCATTGTGTACTTCTTCTGATAGATTGGTGGAGTTAATGTGTTCTAGTTCTTGAATTTTCTTTTCCAGCTTAATTTACTGATCTTTTTCCTTCGTCTTTTATTGACTGAAAAGGAGATGATGTGGCCTCGTAAAACTGCCTTTCCTGTTTCCCACCAGAGACAGGATGATGGCTCTGGAGCATCATTTATATCTAGGAAGGATGCCCACTCTCTTGTTATAAAACTGTCAAATTCTGGGTCCTGTAAAAGAGATGTGTTAAGCCACCATCTTGTAAGGGTTTGTGAGGGTGGTCTGGTTTCCAAAGTATTGATACAGGTGCATGATCACTAATGATGATGGGGTTTATATGTGATTCCAAGATATTCTTGATTATTGAATTGCTGATGAGGAAAAAGTCAATTCTGGAGAATGATTTGTGGACTGGTGAGTAGAAAGAATATTGTTTTTCAGAGGGATGTTGTAGTCGCCAACCATCGCTAAGACCAAAAACACTCATAAACTGGTTAATTACTGCTGTGGACTGCCAGGGACATTTATTTGTGGGATGATATGTTTTGTCAGTAGATGGATCAATTGTGATATTGAAGACACCTCCGATTATTACAGGACAGTGAGACGATCAGGAAAGTGAGGAAGGCGGTGGTGAGGGCTCGAGGAGATCACTGTGGAGAGAGGGAGCAGAAAAAGCAGGTGAGATCTTCAGCTTGCAAAGAGGTATCAGTCAAACAAGCACAAGTGAGCCTGACTAAAGCCAGCACGAATCAAAATAGCAATCTCAGAAGTACAAAAATGGCCAGAACAAACCACAGGAGGAGTGGAAACCCACCAGCGAGGCAGAGAAGTCCAAGAGCCATTTATATAGTGAGCAGTGATTGTGAACAGGATCCAGGTGTGCGGCTGCAGCAGTGTGTCCTCAGGGAGACCACGCCCACACTCCGAGCAGCAGAGAGTAGGAAGGCATAGAGGAAAGGGGGAGAGCAGGATAGAGAGGAGACTCCTCACAAAATCCTCCCTTTTACAAACAAAATTATAAACAAACAACAGAAAACAAAGAAATGTGATGGTATGGCTGTGTCTGGGTGGATTTTGATCTGAGTGAAAATGAAGTTCTGTATTGATTTTTCCGGAGTGTCAGTGTCTGTTTCGGGAATTCCAGTGGAGATCAGATTGTCTCTCATGCTGCGTGTTTGCAGATCGAGGATGGATTCTTTCATGATTTTATTTTCAGTTGTGATCGTGGTAAGCTGTGTCGTGAGATTGTGTACTGAAGTTTGTAGGGATTTATTTTCTTGAGTGAGTGTTTCTATTTGGTGCTGACTGAACTCCAGGCTGTCACGGAGGGATTTAAATAATTATCGTTAAAAGTTAAATAGAGTACTTTGTTTCATTGAAGAGTAGTAGTAGTTCTTTGTCAACAACAAGGTGCCACCATGTTGAATCATGCATGTGATCTTGCGAGAGATACGTTCAGGTTCTCAGCATCGCCCTCTCCTCCACTCTTTTGAACAGTTCTATTAAACTGTTAAACAGCAATTTGCATTTAATAATGGCTCGCAAATGAACGGTTGACTCACAACTGTGAATTGGTTCCCCTCGTTCATTCAATAGAACTGTTCAAAAGACTCGACTCGTTCAAGAACATCACATCTCTTGCGAAAACCCCCACAGAAGTAGATAAACAAAACAAAGCCTCTGTTTAGGAGTAGAAGAAGATAATATGAAGATAATATGAACATACGAGGGCTGATTGATAAGTTGTGAGCCTTGTATTAAAGAAGATAAGCAGGAAGCAGCTTTACTATTCCCTGACCATTGAAGGCTGTGTACACGAAGACTGGTGCCATTTGGTCAGTTTATGTCGAAGAGGTAGCACTCTAAAGTAAACAAGGCAAGTGACTTTTGCCAAATGGACAAAATGCCCCTGTTCACAAGTCTGTCATTTCCATGGCTGCCATTGTAGACTGTGACTTTGAATTGATTGAGCATCCACCTTATTCGCCTGATCTCGCTCCATCAGACTGTCATCTATTTCCAAAAGGGAAAAAGGCTATTTCCGGTACCCACTTTCGGTCAGATGATGACGTCATACATGCAGTGGAGGACTTTCTGAACGGTCAAGAAAGGACTTCTTTAAAAGTGGCATTGAGGCCCTTAAACATCTCTGGCAAAAGTGTATAGATACTGAAGAGGATTATGTTGAAAAATAATGCAATATGTCTGCCGAAAGTCAAACCCTTAAAGGTCCCATATTTTGCTCCTTTTCTGCAGTTTAACATCTTCTTCTTCTGTTTGATTGGCAGATTGCAAACAACTTTTAGGTGTATACTGCCACCTACTGTACAGGAGTGTGTAGTATCACTCTTTCAAAACATTGCTTGTCTTTATTCGTGCTCCCTCACTGTCTGTTCCCACTATTTCTTCTTCTTCTTCTTCTGTTTGATTGGCGGATCGCAAATAACCTTGCAGTACGTGGCGGTATGAACCTAAAGGTTATTTGCAATCTGTAGCCTTCATGTCTTTATGAAACATTAGTAACATGCTTTGGTCCAAAAAGCATAGCAGCATTCTTTCCATGCTCACATAACCGCTCTGTTCACAAGGTG
>JBAMNC010001527.1:0-155158 GCA_037902135.1 Cetoscarus ocellatus | reverse complement strand
TGAATATATATATATATATATATAATATATATAAATGTACAAGATAACATAAAAGTTGCTTGAAATTTTTTAAATATTATAAAAAATAATACTGATGCTATTTTTTTTACCTCTTTTAGTTAATATCTTCCACAATGACAACATTTTCTCTCACATTTGATTTAAAAAAAAATACCAGAGTTTGTCTAGAAGGTCACCCCCTCCATTAAAACTTCTAAAAATCAGCCATTTTACACGCTACACTCCAGCGTTGAATCAATACAACATGACACACACATCTGCAACTCACATCAGAACGTGCCACATTATTTGCAGACGGCCAGTGTCTCTCAGGGCAAACATGGGAGATACTGCTGTAAAACTGATGTATCTGTGCATCTCTGATCACGTCTTATCCCTAATTTTGCAGTGGCTCAATGTGAATATGCACACATCCTCATGCATGAATAAATCATCAAAAGCTTGTTAGTGCTTGCAATAGCAGCTTCATCTTCAAGGCTGAATGCATTATAATCAGCAAGTAAATATAGTAGATTTTAAATGGAAGTCTCCTTGAAACAGAAGTTATTAAGAATTGTTTGATGTTTCCAATCAGGCTCCCGAGTTGTAGTTGTGACAGAGGTGTTTGGCATTGAGTTTTATCTGCTGTCACCTCCACTTCACTCGACTGAGCGCTGTAAATCAACCCAATAAGTAGAGTGCCCCATCAAAACACAGCTAAGCTCACCATGCAGAGTAAACACAGATGCTCCGGAGCTGGTCCGCACACAGCCCTGTCTTCTCTCCTCTTTTCAGCTCTGCAACAATCTAGGTCGACAGATAAAACCTGCCGTTTTTATCTTCTGCTCCTTTCAGCTGTAATCCAAGAAGTGGGATTGAATATTGATGACCGAACAAGGGTCACACAACTGACAGATGTTCCTTTCCTTCCAGAGTCCTGCTCAGAGAAAAACAAGTCCACAGAGATTAGTCCTGACAGAGAATCTTCTTCTTTCCCCACTCTTTTATTCCTTCTCTCCATGAATATGAACTGCTTGGTGAACACTCCTCATCTCAAACTCCTCTCTGTTGCGCTCCCTCCCCGCCTGACTGAATGGATTGCGAGTGCAAACCATCACACTCCTCGTATCGCTCTATCTCCCGCTCTCCTCTCCTCTCCTCTCTCCCTCATTCCCTCTCTCTCCCTCTCTCTCTTACTGCGGAGGTTTGCAGTGCTCCCCCAGTCCTGATTGGTCTCCTGTAATAGGCTTAACCCTTCCCTCTCCAGCGAAAGGGAGGTATTTCCTTTTGTTCTTACTCTATCCTCTGTCTTCCCTGACAGTGGCTGTGACATCCCATGTGGGGCTCTGGTGGGAAAAAAAGCCACTACTACGCTTTATACATTGAGACTTCAGATGGCACTGCACTAAAAACACAACGTGCTGCAGAATCGGGGGGCAGACTGTTGAGGGAAAAACTGCAGAAAGCACCGTAATGATGTATTAATTAGCTTTGTCACAATGTAATGAACAAGTAATGTGTTTGTGCACCGCGGAGGGAGGCAGGGCTGAGAGAGGCAATATTTTCGTATTGATTTGGTCACATACATGGGTCTTAATATGTGTGTGCAAGTGAGCGTGAGACACAGCGAGACTGACAGAGACGAGAGAGATTCCTGCAGCAGCGAGTGGGAGAAATGGATTATGCAGGAGTGGAGTGAAAGTCAGAAAAAGAAGACATCATGGAGAGTGGCTCTGATTGATAGTTTCAATTAAGTTGCACTGTCACATCAGCAAGAGGTTGACCATCCGTCTCTGTCTCTGCTGAGGCTCATTTGTCAGGTGCAGATATTACCGGGGGGCACTCTGATACACCAGCAACAACTGTTGATGTGGCTATGCGACCTGATTAAACAAATAATTAAGATCCCTAAATTATACACAAGGTGTGTGACACATTAATAATTGCACTTCAGTTACATATCAATGAGTTTAAGGCTGATAAGCTGCACTGGAAGAAGTCATAGATGGTTTGTAAGTGATACCTCTGGTAGCTGGAAAACAAATATCAGTCAGGAGTAAACTGACAGAAAACTAATCAAATAAATTAAATACAAAATCGATGAAAAAAACTAATCATTAGGGATGCACCATATTATCAGTTTGATACCGGTATCGGCCGATAACAGCCTAAAAGTTAAGTATCAGTATCGGCTGATATTGAAATTTTTGCAGATATTTGCGGCCAATGTATCTGCCACACATATCGGCCATATATCAGCTGGAATATCAGCAAATTACACAAATGTACAATATTGATGCTCCTTCTCATCACTGCATGGGTCCATTTAAAAATCAAGGGTTTCATTTTTGCAAGAGTTCAATGCTGTTTTTCTTGTTTTACATCTGTTCCTTGCAAAAATATACTGTAACACTGAAAGAAACAAGTCCATTTTTGTTAAGTACAGAGCTTGTGCTCTTGACTGGAAATATCGGTATCGGCGATAATGAATTACAAAATGTCAGCATACCAGATATCGGCAAAAATCCAATATCGTGCTTCCCTACTAATATACAATGAAGAATCGTATTTATTACAGTAAATAAAAATGGATGTATTCAAAATAAATACAAAAAAACACAAACACAAACTCAACATGTACATTAAACAGGGTGGGACTTCATCACTGCTATGGCTTCAGTGTTTCTTGAAGGCAGTCATATCACAATTATTGTAATTATGAAGAATGTGGGCTGTGCAAGTAATTTCAATTTCATCATTTTCACAATGTTAGCCTTTGCAATAATCTAGGGATGAACAATGTTATCAGTAATAATATTGGAATCGACAGATATTGGCGTAAAAAGTTAAACATAGGTATCGGCCGATATTGAAATTTCTGCCATTATTTACAGCCAGTATTTCGGCCATACATATTGGTCGTATATCTGCAGTAATATGGGCAAAATACACTAATGTACCATGATGCTTCACCTTATCATAACTGCTTGGGTACATTTTTTAAGAGTTAAAAGTTGTTTTTCTTGTTTTGCATCTGTTTCTCACACAAGTAGACTGTCACATGGCAACAAGTCAATTTGCATAAAGTAAAGACTTGGTGCTTCTGACAAAAAAATGTCTGTATCGTATCAGATATCGGCAAAAATCCAATATCATGCACACCAATGCAACAGTGAATTTATTGAACCAAATTGGCAACAATGGCCTAGCTTGAATAGCTATAAGCTATCTTTAAATTTATTTGTGCCCTGTTTTGTAAAGAAGTTTCTTGGATTTCTTTTAGATCAGAGGTTCACAGTGTTTTTAGAACAATATTGATATCAGCAGAAAACTGCCTTAAATGTTTATTATCCGAATTCGCAGATATGAACATTTTTGCCAATATTTACAGAGAGCCATAAAAATTGGCTACGCAAATCCCAATTATTGGTTATCATACTAGCATAATGTAACAGTGAACCGTAATGGTTTACCTCATGATCACTGAATGTCCACTTTTAAAAATCAAAAATGTAATTTATTGAAAAACAAAATGTTTTTTTTGGCTTCACATCTGTTTCTTACACAATTATATTTTTGTTGTTAAAGGAATAGGTCAATTTTAGCCTCGTAGAGACTTTATGCTTCAGTCAGAAATACTGGTGTCAACTTATCGGATATCAGTAACAATCCAGTATCATGCATTCCTACTTTAGATTCAGAAAAAAAACATTTTGCAAGCGTTGTATGCAGAAGGAAGAACAACATCAGTCTGGACACTAAGTTTTCCCAATACAAAATGGCGTTCTGTACTCGGCCCGGTTCCTTTGAAAATACGGTTCATGAACACAGCAATCAATCCCACAAGCAACCTCCTCAAACTCGCCTAAAAGAGGTGGTCTCAAGTTCTTCTAATCTCAAGTCATTTCTAATCGCCCCCTGGAGCAGGTCGTTTACAGAATCATAATCCCCCCCCAGGAACAAACATCAGCTGTTTGATTAGTTAACTCATCACACTGCTGTAGTAGTATAAGCAGTAATAGTAGTCATAATAATTACATTACAGACACCAGGTAACCAAGCTGACAAGGAATTACTATTTCATAATAATGCTTTGAGTCCCACAGTCACTTGCTGTGCACAGGCACAACAGGTTAACATCACTCTCCATCTCAACAGCAGATCATCACAGGACTGATCTAAAAGTCATTAAAATTCCCAGACTGTATTAGTCCAGCTTTTTCAAGTAGGAGAATTTGTCCTTTTTAAGCTGCTCTCTGCCTTTGTCGCATTGCTGACATTTCCTATGCGGACACCTCTGCAGGTGATTTGTTGTAATAAGTTCCCATGCTATCTAATGTGCCCTATAGTCTGCTGACACACATTAAAACCTCCCCCTCTTCTCTGTGTCCAGTTTGTTTACACTTTTATCTTGAGGTGCGTCCCACTTTAATATATATGGTCATCTGTATAATCTTACATAGGAGATTTAATATCTGCAATTATCCTTATTATACTCTGCATTTGTTGGTAGTTTGACCTCGTGGCTTTCTTTCCGTAATGCACAGCACAACTCATACTTGTAGGAACACTGGTGGGACTGCTTACTGGACTCAGAATACTGCAGTGTGAACATGAAACGGTCCAAAGAAAATATGCAACTTTGTAGTGGTTTTTTTTTTTTTTTTTCAAGTAGTAAGTAATACCTTATAACCACTGGTTATCTTGTATGAAATCATCGCAAATCATATTGTCGTCACAGTACTGAACAATGTTATTACACATTGCATGTTTTTCTCATATCCTGCAGGTCTAGTGGCAGTATTTTCAGTCTAATCTACATCATGGAAATCAGAGATGGGGCGTGATTTTCGAATATTTAATTGAACTTGACAGGTTCCAAGATTTTCAAAAATGTTCATTTTTCCTTTTTCTTTGTTAAATATATTTTATTTAAAACAGAAAAACCTCATTGAGGTGAAGAATCTCATTTCAGAGAGTGTCCTATTTTTTTTTTTTTTTTTTTTTTTTTTAAACTAAGGTTCCCTACATGAAACAGTAACAATTACAAATCATTACAAATACTCCATCAGCCAATTCAGAGTCACGGAGGAAAACAAACATCAGACAAAGCATCTATCACCTAAAGCAGAGGCATCCAAACTTTTTTCATCAAAGGCCATATACAGAAAAATACACAGATGTCAGGGCCACTTAGATTAATCTCACCTTTAACAGATCCAAGTACAAGACATCAAATGACCAATTCGGTTTCAGCAGGCCTAGTCATCCCGTGATACCACATGATTGGACCCTGGTTGGGATGCCAATGATGCAGCTGAGGTGACAAATGGCTCATCTCCAGATTTAGACACAAAACAGGAACAAACTGCACAATGCTGACGAACTTTAAGAGTGTTGGTGCTTTTAGATGATTATAAATGATTGGTACAATGTGCTTTTTAAACGTTGATACAGTGGCAGATAGTTATAGATATAGTTATAGTTTCTTTCAGTCATATAATATATACATACAGTATATATATATATATATATATATATAAGTGTATGTGTGTGTGTACATATATATGTATATATATATATGTGTGTGTGTGTGTATATATATATATATATATATATATATATATATATATATATATATATATACATATATACATACATATATACACATGCATATATACATATATATGCACATACATAGCTCTTTTCCCCTTTTTTCAATTACAGCCATAACTCCTAAATATTAATGCACATAATGATTTTTTGAACATAACAAAGGATGTACATAGCTTAAGTCTGTGATCAGCACTATTCCACAGCTGAACCCCTTTAAAAGAAATACGTCTTCTTTTAACTTCTTTTTTAGCTTTTGGTAACACAAATTTGCTTCCTTCTCTCAACTCATATTTACTCTCAGACGCTTTTAAAAACTTATGCATGCTGTCTTGTAGTGTTTTATTATTTGCTTTAAACATGATTTGCATTTTTCTATAATAAACCAAGTCTCTAAACTTCAAATTATGAGAATTTAAAAATAATGGATTAGTATGATCTTAATATCTGGCTTTGTTTATGATGCGTGTGGCTCGTTTTTGTTGTAACACAATTTTATCAGTTGTGGTTTTAAACGCAGATCCCCATAATTCCACGCAATAAGTTAAATAAGGACTTATCAGTGAGCGGTAAATTAAATATAAACTTTTGTGATTTAGCATGTCTCTGGTTTAGTTTGGTTTAGTTTTTAGATAGTACAAGAAATTAGCATGCCTGGTATTTGCTGCCATAATCCATTTGTTTTTATTCATAAGATAAGCAAGAACTCCACATTCTAATGCCTGCAGTAGTAAACTACACCTTTAGGAATTTACTGAGGGCCAGTTGAGTGAGCCCTGGGCCGCATTAGGCCCTCAGACACCCTGACCTTAATGTCCTCCTCCAGTGCCTTTGATCGGCTTGTAAAAGATTTAAGAGACCAGCTTTTCAGGACCAAAATCTTCCTGCAGCAGAGTCCAGTTTGCAGAAGCAGCCTTTTTGAAACTTTAAAAGTTTTTGGAAATGGGAAGAGCCTTTCATAGCATGTCTGGCAGGTGATTGGATGATCATCTCATCGATCATATTCATTATAGGCCAATCATTAATGTAGTAGGTGGGCGCTACTGCAGTTGTGTAAAGGACAGAACATGAGCCTTTGTAAAATAAATTCTTGGCAAGACATGTTGGAAGTGGAGCAAAAATATCCTTCCTATAGAGAAGTTTGTAGCGTTAATTGTTTTTCATTTGATAAAGAAATGTGGTCCATATCCGATAAATCTGCAACTGAAGCTGTTAGCATCTATGCTAATCTCTATATGAGCAAGTCACTTTCTGCTCTGAAGAACTCTGATTGGGACGTCCTGCTTTGGGCTGCTCACAGTCTTTGTGGATTGGAGCTTGGCAAGATGGGTCTGCCTGATTACAGACATTGAATCAGGCTGATCCATCTGCACTGCAAGGTTAGCAAACAATACCTGCACCATTCCTTCCTTCCAGTCTCCCTTTACACTGAAGCTGATTCGGCTCGGTAACACACTCGTTTGCAACACCCCAGTTTGTCTACTAACCTTTAGCACATTACAGCAAGACAGGATAATGGAGAACAGCTCCGTCTTAAACAGGCTTTGTACAAGGGGACTAAGAACATTATTAATTGAATCCTGACACCATACATGCCAAGCTCTCCAGCAATAACCTCATGAGTGCCTTGATGAAATCTCTTACTCTACTCTACACCAACACTTTAATCTCGAACATATTGGAGGTCAAGGGGAAAATCTCAATTACAATCTCACATTATCGAGGGCACTGGTTCCCCTTCTGATCACACATGCTTCCTTTCCACATGACACACAAAGACCACAAGGTATTGGAGGATTAAAAGAAAAATACTTGCACGTTTTTAAGCCCGCTCTAATTCTCACTTGATCTTCGCATTGCATGATATGTGGCTCAGCACGTGTGCCAAGAGGAAGTGTTTGTGTTGGATGTGTGGATGAAAGAAAGATGTGAAGTGTGACAGATGCAGGGGGAAGGGAGAACTTTTATCCCCGTGCGGTTGTTTGTGCAGGTCTTATTTACTCATGGTTAGCTTTTCTGTATGTCTGCTCATAGGAAGCTTGTTTAAACCCAGTGTCAAGTATCTGCTTCCTGCGCAGAACTCATCTACACCTTTACATCAACATGTCTGGCTTTTCAGGAATTAGTACTCATAACATTTTAGCTAAAATGCTGCCCATGTACAGTGTAAACCATGTACTGAGATTTGGTTTGAAATGTGAATAGAAACTGAAGCAATGATATACATATCATTTGGAGTATATGTTTGCTGTCCAAACTAATAAACTTATATTTTCTTTGGAGATATCCACAAATTCTGGAATTCAGGCCTTCAACATGATACAAAAACAGTGGGGACAGGCACATGTTCACCACTTTTTTTCATCCCCTCTCCAGTCTGAGGACTGAAGACACTGAGGTGACTGTCACACTAAGAGCGTTTGCTCTTACAAGTGGCTGTTCACTGTTTGGCATGGTTTGTTTGAATATATAAAAAAACAACAATTGTTCACTGTTTTGGTTAAAACAAATGCACCAAGCTTGTTAGAGAGAGGTGGTTTCAGCTGCATTCTAATTGACCCTTGGAGTTGTTTGTTTGCCGTGAAGACACAATCGACCCAGGACCCAGAGCACACAGGGTGACGAGTTAACTCATCACACTGATCAACAATTAGAACTGATCCCAAAATATGACATAATATTAATGTTTTGGGTCCCATGGAGTTACATCCTGTGCTCAGACACAACATACCATGGAATAGACACAGGTAAACATTACTCACTGTCTGGTCAGCAGATCATCACAGAACTTTTCAACATTGACTGATTCAAAAACTCATTTAGTTCCTAGAAGTTAGACAGCTCGCTCAAGCAAAAGTATTTATCCTTATCCTGATCTTTTCTGCATCACTGACAGTTTCTCTGCTGACACTTCTACAGGTGTTACAGTGTAAGAAGTTACCATGTTACCTGGTGCAATAAAAACCCCTCTTCCTTCTGCACAGAGCTTGTTTACAGTCATATCTTAATATGCTCATCTCTGTAATCGTTTGAGACATTCAGCCTCCTCTACCAAAAGACTCCTATTAGTTGTTAGCTTAGCCAGCTAACGTCCATCCCATAATGCAGAGCGTGACTTGTAGTCATAGCAACGATCGCATACAGTAAGAAGGGTAGGCTGTGACGAAGTTATATGATAGCCCTGCCTTCTTATGTGATTTGGACCCTTCAGAATACTGCAGTGTAAACATGAAATGATCTGAAAGAAATGGGATTTTTTTTTCCCCCAACTGAATCAGAACAAAGTAATAACATAGGTATGAATAAAAACACCTATTTGTTGTTGTACTAAAGGGAGAATGCCTTCCCATTTGTGTTTGATGTAAATCCCTTGGTGAAGCGGCCTCCTGATGTCAGAAATATATTGTCATCACTTTGCAATAGAAAGATTGGAGAGTATTAGCTAGGGCTGGGCAAAATTTTAAAGGAATTGGTATTAAGTATTTTTTAGCTTCATGATGACATTCAGTATATATCTCAGTATTTTTTTCCAGTTAAGTAATTTTTATAAATAAAATAATAAGCTCAAAGCAAGGATTTCAACTCTCATTTCATTTCACATGGTCATCATATTGTACTTTGTGTTGTTAATGTAAAGAGTAGGAGAGATTCATCATGCTCAGATTATTTTGCTATCCGTTTTGGTGTTGCAGCAAAAAGTCATAATTCATGATTCATCCAGCCTCATTTTAGCACATCAACTTTATCAATATGATCAATACTTACCTCTGCTTTGAAAATATATAGATATTTTTCTTATTCTCTGTGTATCTCCCAGCCCTGGAATTACTTTCTTTGGAGAAGCAGTGGTGTACTGTTTTGGCTGAATATGATTTTCTTAGGTGTTCCCGACTCCAGGGAACATCTGTGATACATCACAGTGATGTCAGTTTTTTATGCAATGCCACCTGAGAGATGAGCAAATGACTGAATAAATGAAGTCTTTATTGTCCTTTTGGGAAGTTGTCTTGCACTGAGAGCAGAAAAACACTATTTAAAAGACATTCACACAGAAAAATAAAACTTCTCTAAAACTCATTATTCATCGTTGCATGATCTCATGTAATGAATGCCACCAAGTGGCAGGTTCAGTAAAGGGCAGAGAGCTCATTCATACTGAATAATCAGAGCTTGTTACGCAGCTTAATTCTTTAATGTACAAAAATGTAATAGCTCTTTTATTAATCCTTGACTTTCTGTATCTTTGCCCTAAATTTAAATATTTGCAATCAAACCAAAGGGGGTCCAGCTGGTCTGCCATATGATCCTGTTTGCTAAATTCATCGTTAAGATAAGAAATATGTCACATTTTTCCTCCACTCATCTTTGTACCAAAGTTAACAATTTTGTCCAGTTTGCTCTTGTTTTGCAAGGATGGTACCCCCCAGGACTGGACCCCAAAGGTTAACACAAATTGGATAAAGCTTTTATTATACTCTTTCATTGTCAACTCTATCTGTTTTAAAGCTCCTGAGTTGAGACATTTTAAACCTTATTGTACTTTAAGCTTCTTTATCATATCAGAGGTCACAGGCATTCAATGTTAGTTTATGGCCTTGCTGTGATTTCTCCAGATTCTCTGAATCTTTTGATGATGTTACAGACTGTAGAAAGGGAAATCGCTGTATTTCTTGCATTTACATATAGGGTGTTGTTTTAGAGTTGCTGACCAACTAACTCACACATGTGGGGGGCTAATATCTTCATTGATTTTGAAAAACTGAGTCCTTCAGGGGTGCTCCTTTGATACTCAGTCATGGTACAATCACATGCATCTAACAAGCTTTTAAGAGTACTTGTGAAATGTCTTTGTTGCTTTTAAATATGTCACATCTTGTCTTGTCTTGCCCTTGTCCCAATTGTTTTTGGAGTATGTTGTAGTAGTGTTAATTTTGTTGACTAATTATTTTCATCATAGTTTTTGTCAACAACCTTTTTCCCCTGATGAAAACTAGACAGTAACTAATCAAAACAAGTGCACATGGACAAAAACTAAAACTAAATTAATTGACATTTTCGTCAACAAATAAAAATTAGACTAAAATGTTTGACAGAGACTAAATTCAATCAGACCTAATTTTGTCATGTTGAAAGTAGGGACAAGTCGGGAATATATCTAATCACAGCTATTTTGGTTGTGTGGAAAGGTTGGACGAGTTAAGAGGGACATCCAGTCACGACTGCCTTATTCTTGTGGTGGTGGGATAAGTTGGGGAGCGATCCAATCAGAGCTGCTCTCTTTATGAATTGATATATTCATGTAGAGCAGGTTCAGTGTTTGTGGTCAATCCTGGTATTGTAACTGATATACTCTACCAGGTAGTCTAAATATAGACTACATTTAACACAAAAGATTTTTTCTGTTAATTTATAAATTCAAACTATGCTAGCATTCGATAAAGGGTTATTAGATGTTTCATTTTATCCAAGTGTAAAACATGACTTCAGAAATTCAAGGAAACATGAAAAATGCCTTACACTTTACACTTCATATTTTAGTCGACTAAATTTACAGTAGATTTCGTCAACTAAAGTGTTTAATTTTCATCAACTAAAACTAGACTAAAATTAAAACAATTTAGATGACTAAATTATGACTAACATTAAAAGATATTTCAGGCAAAAAAACTAAAACTAAATTAAAAAGTGCCGTTAAAGTTAACACTGTGTTGTAGGCAGTTAAATACATTTTGTTCATATTTCCAAGACCCCAATAACCTTTAACAGTTTAAAAATGAAGTATCTTGTCTTCCGGTGCCTTTATGCTGCATTAAACAGAATATTGGTTAAAAAGGATTTCCAAATCACTGTATTCTGTTTTGATTCACATTTTATACCACGTCTTCACTCTTCTGGAATCAGGGCTCTAAATAAAAGAATCCTGCAGAGAGAGGAGACTGAATGTTCAAAGGAGAAGACTGGTCCGACTACAGTCTTCTCACTAAAATTCCTCTGAAACCTTCTTAGTTTTACAGAAGGGTAAACATGCTCCTGCAAAGACAGCGTTCCCAAAACTTCAGACTTCAATAGAAGAATGACTTTAATATTTCATTTCCATTAATATTTCACCCTGTTTTTTCTCCCTGTCCCCAGACTCCACTGTCTGATATCCACTACAGCCCCTCACTGCTCTTGAGTTGTAGTAGACGTCCATGGATATGGCATAAACATGTGCCGGCTGCTGCTCACGTGTGTGCACTTATTGCGTGTTTATACCTTCCTTGTCTTGGTGCATGCAGTCCATTTGTAAAAGGGACCCTCTGTGGGCTGAGCTCAACAGATAAAGAGGATGCAGATGGGCCGTCAGTGGTCGTCGTCTTTCAAATCCCTGCTTTGCATGCCAGACATCAGCAGGCAATCTTGCAGAGGTATGATAGAAGCGAGAGGGCCCAGAGGACCTGTGCAAGGACTTTTATCTCCTCTCAGCAGCAGGTATCCTGGACTTACATTTAGTGCCACTGTGATTTGCTCCAGATTGTTTCAGGACAGAGCTAACCCAGTTGATGTGAGACTGTCAGAATGTTTGATGCTGTTTCAATACCAAATGCTCTAAAGGATACACATTTCATAGTAATGAAAATGCTTAAGTTTGTTAAAAAAATAAGAGATGGACAGTCATGTTTCCAACTCAAGGCTACCATGAGCAGAGAGAGAATAAGAAATAACTGATCAGACTAAGCCGACACTGCAAATGTTTCCTCTGGATTATTGATTAACAACGTGGAGGCTTTCATTCTTTCTTTCTTTTTTTTTTTATTACTTTACCATCCATCTGTGTTAATACGTCTTATTTGGTATGTGACTATTAATTAAGTTTCAATAATAATAATAATGATTATAGCCTCCCGAAATCATAAAAACAGGATAGTTCATGAAGTGTTGAGCCTACTCAGATTAAAGAAAGACGCTTGTGTCTTAGATGAATGAACTAAAATGTTAAAGTTTTAAATCATAGGTGAAATATCAGTGTAGTTCACCTTAAAGACAGAAATGGGTTTGTGTGCTTTAAGAGACACTTTGTTTTCAAGCTCTGTGTGCTGAGGAAGCATCACTGCAGCCAGTAGTGACTGTATTCAGTTTTCAAATCGTAGATGAACTGTGAGTGTAGTTTACCCTGGAGACCAAAGTGGGCGTGTGTGTTTCAAGAAATACCAAGTATTTCAAACTGTGATCAGCGCTTATCCTCTCATTTAATGGCAAACACAAACCCAAAAATGCTTTGCTAGCTTGAACATGATATAACTTTTTTTTGTCCTGGGGCATATTGAGCTACTCTCTCATATTTACACTACAGTCAATAGCTCCATTGATTTGCTTTGTTTAGGGCCGAGCACTTCAGTCTTTCTCTGCACCCCTAATATCTGAAAAAATAGGTTATTATCCCTCAGTTTTTATTTCCTCATTATTTTAGCCAAAATGTATCTCTGTGCAGCTTGGGGTAAAATGAACAAGCCTCCAGTTCTTGAGATTTGAGACACACGCATGTGACATGCAGCAACCTAAAGCCCTGACTTGATAACATGATTGCCAAATGAAAGCAGAACAGGAGCCACAATGCTAAATACATCCAGGGTGAAGCTGCTCATAGCCTACCAATTAATGTTATGATCAGCTTGAGCTGTTATTTTTTTGTTTGTGTTTTTATAAAAGAAGCCTCAAAGTCTTAATTTAGTTAAACGACGTGTGAATACCATTTTCTGTAAGGATTCTTCAATGAAAAAACAGCTTAAATACTTAAAACATACACGCAGTGAGTGTGTGCTCTCATACATTACATACTTGTTGGCAAATTCTACCTTGTTATTAACTAGGATTTTTAATCCTGTGGCATTAATATCTAACCTGGCAAACCGGACGGATGGATCGTTCAATATATTCCACTAGTCCGTCGTGGCAAGAGTCCATAGAAAGTTTTTGAGGAGGGCAGAACCTTTCAGAAGCATGTCTGGCAGGTGATTGGATGATCATTTCATCTGTCACATTCATTATGGGCATGTCATATAATGTAGTAGGTGGGCGCTCCTGCTTTACAGAACATGAGTCAATTCATAAAACAAACTCTTGTCAAGATATGTCAGAAGTGGAGCAAAAATATCCTTCTCATAGAGAAGTTTGCAGTGTTATTGATTGTTTTTTATTTAATAAAGAAACGTTCTTCATATCTGATAAAACTGCCACTGAAGCTGTTAGCATCAGTGCTTATCTCCGTACAAGCAGTCGCTTCCTGCTTTCATTTCACTCGTAGATCCGACCTTTTGCTGCTCTAAAAGACCCTGATTGGACAATCCCACTTTGGCCGCTCACAATCATTGTAGATTGGAGCTTGGCAAGATGAATCTTCCTAATTACAGACATTGAATCAGGCAGGTCCAGCTGCTGTGCAAGGTTAAATTATATCATGTTCTGCAAGAAACTTTGGGAAAAGTTTAACAGTATTCAAAACTGGATGCTGCCAAACCCCAACGACTCTCACACAACACAACTCTGGTCCAGTGTTGATGGAGAGGCTACTTCAGTCTGCTTCCCTCTGATGATTGTATTGCTTTTTTTCCACAAGCTGTTTGGAGCACCTTTCCAATTTGAGCACTCATAAAGAAACAAAGACAAATGATGCCTCTTGAGATGCGTCTGTTCTTGTTCGACAGAGTTTTTGTTAAAGTATATATTTCATCCAATATTTAACAATTCCATCCACATCCTAAATAACCCACAGAGCCCAGAGGGTTTCCTGGAAGAATGTTGAACAAGAGGGAGGCTGAGATGAAAAGAAAATGGAGAAACATTGTCTGGATTTTGCCTCCTGTCTGACCACAGGGCAGTGTGCTTTGGCCTCAGTCCCAGGATCCCTTTGGATTCATGCTCATTTGGTGAGAGATTAAAGTGCATTGATGAAGTCAGAAGAGATTAAAAGAAGGCCATCCTCCCACGTTAAATACTCCAGATTGATGAACAGCAGCTAAAGATGAAATGTAACCTCCGTCCTCGAGGACATGTTAATGGATCCTCCTCCATCCCTGCACTGGTCCATTAGCACTGAAGTGGCTTTGTTACTCTCTGAATTTTAGTGCAGTTTTACTGAAGGATGTTCAGTAGTTTGGGTTTAAGTGCAAAAAGAGGTCGATTCACTTTGACAGTTGTTTACAGCATACATGATATTTGATTTCTTAGTTTTAAGACAGTTTTAAGATTAAATTGTAAAGTGGATTGTGGTATACTTGGAAAAAATTGCAGGAAACTGTTAGGGTATTACCTGTAATCCACCCCTTCTAATTTTCTTCCTGTTGTTGCTGACACTTAATCCAGCATATGAAGGTTTTCACATGCAGCTGCAGCTTTTACAACCTCTATCTTAAAAGGGGTTTGAACATGATGGCCTTAATTATGGAAAAAAAAATGGGAGCCAAAAATTCACTTTTCATGGGAAAAACCAAAATTTGCATTGGATATGACAACTACGTGTTAATTGCAGAACAGTTTTGGAGTTTATTAATGGTAATTTTAGTGCAACAAGTGAAAACCAGTACTGCCAGTGTTCTGGACAGTCACTGGAACACTTGGACTGCAAGTGTGGAAAGAGACATTGTAAAGTATGAGAGTTGAAATCAGCCTGGGAAGCCCACTCCAAGGACTGCAGTCTCTAAACAAGTGGCTCACAACATCTGCCAGGCCATTTATTGTCCATATTGAAATTATTATGGGTCAATCAAATGTTCTGCAAATTTTGTCAGCATACTTTGACTGGACCTGTAGGATACATGTGAGGACCACCTGAAGAGTGAGTGATTATATTTCATTACTTAATACTGTGTCTCTGGGTTAATTTTGCGTAAAATACTAAAAACTCAAATTCTCACAAAATTAAAACTGGAAAAAAAAAAAAAAAAAAAAAAATGGGAAAACTATATGGAATTTGGGAAAAAAATAACAGATATTATAGGACCTTACACAAGTTACAACAGCGTTCCTCTTTTTCTCTAATTTGCTACTTTTATTGGAATACTTGTCACAAGTGCTATAGCCACTATGTGGCTGTAATACTGCAGTACAGCCAGTAGACTTAATGGCAAAATACATTTTAAGCTTCATGGAGTCTAACAGTTTTTAAGTCACTGTTTATTTAGATACTTACCAATCCTGTCCCATTCTTGTTTGGGGGTGGATTTTTGTGGGACAAACCCACTTAGCTCTGACATTCTCTCTCTGTACACGTCTCCCTCTCTCCTGTACTCAATCATTTTTTTCTACCTCCTGTCTTGCCATTGATTTTTAGTCCTCCTGGTATTGTGGGTCACGAAGGTTAGAGCCATAAAGATGAACTAGGTGAACCCAGCTGTTTAAACCTGTCCATACATGACAAAGACTGTCCCTGCAGCCCTCGATCCAGAACACCACCCCCGTACAAACACGCCGTTTCCTGCTGTACTGTGACCTCCTCACTGCTCCCTGTCACGGAGACGAACAGCTTCTTTTCCATCAGCCCCTCAGAAGTCGGGCCACTTCCTGTCACAGCGAAAACATCTGTTTACGTTAGCCATGTCAAAGAGCGGCAGCCAAGGCGTGGGAACGCAAGGGAGTGCACGGGGGACCCCACGCTCACCCATTGGGAGGTGTGAGTGCAGAGGATGGATGAATCTTTGGGGGAAGCACGTAGAGGACAACCGCACACACTCTGCGGATAAACAGACATTAATGCTTTCCCTACAGGCAGTCAGCCATCAGAGCACTCAGTGTTTGTCATCTCATTAGGTCTGGCCATGCTGCTATCTCTGGGGACATGTTTCAAGAAAATAAGGACTTTTCTTAAAGCTGTGAATCTCCTTCAGAATCTAGTCTAAGGCTCAGTTCGCCAGTTTGACATCATTGACTTAGAGTCACCTGATCAACAGATTTTTAACTTCCCTGTGCCTGACACACATATTAGGAAAATTGATTACTTTCATCCATGCCCTGTATAGAGGACGTTTCCACCCCTGAGGCTGTAAATCTGACTGCGTTTGTGCTTTTGCAGCTATCTGCACTATTGAGACCTGGGACTAAGTCTGCCATGCTGTCTGTAGTCTAATCCTGTCAGCCTCACTAGCTTTCCTGGCGGACGGCCTGCTAGCACGATGCCTCACTCCAGTGTTCAGTAGCCTCATGGGACCAAACAGAGAGGACATTCCCCTCTTGAAAGAAGTGACATGCTCAAGACTACAAAAACCATTAAGCTCAGAGGGCTACAGCAACTCAGACAAAAGACTTCTTAATGGAGCACAATGACATTTACTGCCATTTTATGCTATTGTCACAGAGTGGTGTGCCAATTTGAAGTCGTGGTTGGCATTTCCCTGAAAGTAATTTGTCCATGTTGGGAAAGTCCATTTAAGGGAAGGTTGTTTTTAAAGTTGGCTCTTATCCATCAAGTCAGGAGAAAGCATAGTTATAAAATCTGTTTTTTTATCCTATCATTTTGTAGGGAAGGTCATATGAGTGTACATTGAAATTCTGACACTGAAAGTCTCCATGAAAGAGTTTAGATTAATAAACGAAGAAATTCTGAGTTCTGATAGCATAGAAGCTGTGCTTAAATCAAGTAGGGATGCACAGCTTCATCGTGTTATCTAATATTAAAAGTTAATAAATTTTTTCTGTGGGGGCTTGTGTTTTGGACTGATGGCGCTCATGCAGTTTTGTCCATGCTGCTTTGTGACAGCAGTCGCCAGTTGTAAAGGCTAAGTAGTAGACATAAACTTGTAGCATTGTCAATGTAGCATGATACAATGAAATTGATAGCTCAGTCTCACATTTTCTCCAGTGTCTTCAGACTCTTTTGACATCCTTCTCTTGTGTTCAGGCGAACACCAGCACTGAATTTAATGTTTTATTTCAAACATGTATAAAAAAAAAAAAACATGGATGGTCATCATAAAAAATACATGCATATACCAAAAAAAAAAAAAAAAAAAACAAAGAAGGTAAACTGTTGACAATATCTTGCTTGTGCAGCAAGTTTACATGCTCAAAAAGGAGTAGGAAGAACTTATTACCTCTTTAATACCTTGTACTACAGTAAAGTTTTTTAATTTCTCTGTATTTATAATATTTACAATATTCCTCCTCTATTCAGGAATCAGTGGTCTTTACATTATATTGACTAATATATTTTATAAGCTACTTTCATACAAATGCGCAGATACTTTTTCACCTGTATATAATACTTACTATAATGTTCAGCTAAAATGATATGAAATGCGTTAAAGTGGCAGCCAAAACCAGAAAGGTGAGGAAGACAAAGAAAATCGACTATTCGAATGGATCGGAGAATAACCAAAATGGCAAAGGCTCAGCCAATGATCAGCTCCAGGAGGATCAAAGAAGATCTAAAGTTGCCTGTGAGTACTGTAACAATCAGGCGACGTCTATGTGAAGCCAAGCTACCAGCAAGAAGCACCCGCAAAGTCCCATTGTTAAAAAAAAGACATGTGCTGAAGCCGTTACAATTTGCCAAAGAACACATAAACTTGCCTAAAAAGAAATGGCGCAATATTTTGTGGACTGATGAGAGTAAGATTGTTCTTTTTGGGTCTAAGGGCCACAGACAGTTTGTCAGACGGCCTGAAAACACTGAATTCAAGCCACAGTACACAGTGAAGACAGTGAAGCATGGTAGTGCAAGCATCATGATATGGGGATGTTTCTCGTACTATGGTGTTGGTCCTATTTATCGCATACCAGGGATCATGGATCAGTTTGAGTACATCAGAATACTGGAAGAAGTCATGTTGCCGTATGCTAAAGAGGAAATGCCCTTGAAATGGGTATTTTCAACAAGACAATTACCCCAAACCTGATTGTGGTCTTTATTGTACCCAGAGTACTGGGTTCTATCTGTTAAAGCACTTTGTAAACATTTGTTTTTAAAGGTGCTATATAAATAAAGTTAGTATTATTATTATTATTAAACACACCAGCAAGCGAGCAAAGTCATGGTTCCAGACAAACAAAATTCAAGTAATGGAGTGGCCAGCACAATCCCCGGACCTTAATCCCATAGAAAACTTGTGGGCTGACATAAAATGGTGTTCATGAGGCAAAACCAAGAAATGCAGAGCAATTGTGGAACATAGTACAGTTGTCCTGGGCTTCAATACCTGTTGACCGGTGCCAGAAGTTGGTAGGCTCTATGCACCACAGATGTGAAGCAGTAATCAGAAACCGTGGTTATGCAACTAAATATTAGTTTATGATTCTCAGGAAAGTTGAATCATCAAGCAATTCTTAGTTTATACACTCCATTTTTGAGTTTGTAAATAAAGATGTCAACACTGCTATTTTTTTGAACATTATATTTCTTGACTTTCTGTAAAATATTATCAAATTCAATTACTTTTTCCAATTTTCTTGCTTTGAAAAAAAAATGCAGTGTCCCATATGCATTTGTGTGCATTAAAATAAAATTTATTTGAAGAATTTTGAGGTTTACTCACCTTTTTAAACACACTACTATTATTATGAATATAACTGTACATGGGAACTGGGAAGAGGGGAGTGGGAATTACGTCACATCCAAGCTAGATGCGTTCCAGTTAGGACCTGTTACAATTTGGCCAGCTGAAGACATCTGACTTCTAAGTGATAAATTCCAACTAAGTGGGGCATTCCCAATGACTAAATTTAATTTAACTTGTAACAAGGACTATGCCAGTTCTGGAATCAATTGGAATGCACCATAATTCCCTAGACAGTCATCTTCGATCGTCAACTCAGGGGTGGTGAGAATTCTCCAACTTTCTGACTCGGAATTCTGACTTCAGGGGGCATTCCAGTTGAATATTTCCCACTCTGAACTCAGAAATACCGACTTCCCAGGACAACTGGAATGCACCATTAATCCTTCAGTTTTAAAGGAAACTACTTAAGATTACCCTGACAGATTTTCTTCAAACATTGCATAAGTGTCCACCCTGACTAAAGGATAAATTAATTGGATTTTTGTAGGAAAAAGGTCAAAGGTCATTAGCTCTTATGATTATCACTTACTTTTGAACATAACTTAAAAATACTTTGAGGGATTTTCATTAAACTTTGCACAAATGTAGTTTCAAGCTTAAGGATGAACTCAATTGATTTTAGATTTTGTTCAAAGTCAATGGGCCTCATGTTCATCCCTTGCTTACAAGAGTTCTACAAATCACAAGACCACAAAAACTGACCTAGCCCATCTTGATCTACCACTGGACCCTCACTGTCTGACACATAGGCTGTGCCATGTGTCAAAATAGTGCCTAAGCAAAGCCGCTGTGGATATAAACAAACCGTTTGTAGCATGTGATAAGCCCATGCTGTTTTTGTGGCTTGTTTTCTTCCACAATTCCTTAAATTATGTAGAGAGTTTTGCACCATGTACAGCAAAGTTTAGCATTAGCGTCTGTCCCACGACTAATGAACAGAGAGAGAACTGAGCAGTGAGACTGTGGCACATGTTCAGGATCATGCCATGTACCTCACACATACCCACTTAAAAAAACACAAACTATCCCTTTAACAACAAATGCTCAAGAATTTAAAAAGCCAAAGCTCTTTGTCAAATATGCAGAGAAGTTGTAGTGATTGCCCAAAATATAAAAATGCTTTTTAAAATGCATTTAAATTTGTCTTTGAATTAGATGCAGCAAAGGCCTATGCCTCACTTGAAGTTAGACATGAACTTGAACCTTGGTCATTTTGGTTAGCACTTCATTTTGGTTCTTGATAGAGGCCCTGCCATGTTTGCCACCACGGCACCTCAGTAATCTGTTCTTGATAAGGAGACTTTGCTAATCCTCAAAAGTGGAAGAAGCTACCACGGGGATTCCTTCCATCTCATTTCCACATAAGAGCCCCGTCTCTGTACAGTGATTTATCTGGCTCTCTACAACTGTCCTACTTAAAATCAAATGGGTAATAGTTCTAATATTACACCTTGTAGACATAGCACGACATAGCTCCTCCTTTTTCTCTCTTCCATCAAATTGCCATTTCTTTCCACCCACCGTCTTGTGCCTTGAACTGGTTCCCTTCTCATTCACTTTCCGTGCTAGCACCTAACAATAATTAGCTCGTGCTAGCTGACATCTTAAGCCTGTCCCCAGTCACATCTTGTCAGTGAGGCATCTCCTGCGAAGGTTCACCACTAATGGGCCACTGCCTTGGTTCTGACAGCCCGTATAACCCTTTTTTCCTCAGCTGCTACCTCTTCATTAAGGGCCGCCTCACGCAGCTGCGGCATGAAGATCAGCACCTTTATCTGTCTGCCATGCCAGCTGATGATCCTTACAGCAGATCCAGTTTCTTCAACCTTGCTGGCCAATGTGAGTGTACTTTTATGTAGTATATGTCAATAATTTTGTATAGTTTTAACAGCTTTAGAATTCAGGCCTTTAACATATGTTATGTTATCCTTCTCAAGGGAAGGAAAATTTCAACTGGTAAAAATACTGTAGGCACTTCCGTTAAATTTATCTGGACTCCACTTCTTTGGAATTTGCGCAGAACCAAGTGAAAGGAATCAGTAAAGGAATTGTTAAGCATAAAGGCAAATGTTTTCCTACTGCTTTTTAGAAAAAAATACTCTACTGGAACCAGTGCTTGATTCCCATCCCTAATCAAAACTGGTCTAAATTAAGGTGATAAAGGTTCCCTTCACATATTAATTTTGGTAGACAGAATCAGAATCAGAAATACTTTATTAATTCCCAATGGGAAATTTGCTTATTTCAGTCGCTCTTATACATAGTATAACAGCAGGAATATCAATAAAGACATAAAATAGATTAGATACATTAAAGTAGTAAGAGCATAACAAATTTAGTATAAAATTAAGAAAGCAGGTTGCGACATGCAGAATCTTTAAGCTATATCAAACCTGGTTCAATTTAGGTTAATGTTGCAAAATGGTTTCAATTTTAACTTGGTTTTGGTTTCTTTCACACTGCTTTCTGTCAGTTGGACCAAAGCCTGTCAGATGCTTTGTAATCTAGCTTCCCGTCACTAGTTGGAGCTGTACCTGTGGTCTTCATTCCTGCCAGCCTGTTGTTGCACTGTGACTATGAAGTACAAAGTACACTGAGCTGTAAAATAAAGATGAAGTATTTAGGCTGTGTCAGGTGGCACTTGTATATTAATTGACCAGAGCAATGTGTAACGTGGACATTAACCTGTGAAGTGAGAGGCTGGTGATGCTAGCAATGCTAACAGTGCTAACATTTGCCTTACTCTGCTTGATATTGTCAGTGCATACTATACTGTCTTACTTGCTGTTCTGATATTCTGCCGAATTTGTGACAAGGTACACTGATATTTGGTACGTTTGCCTTGTTTGGATCTTGGTTCTTTCAGATGGCTTTCACACCAAATGCAACTTCACTCTTTTTTGCTTGGAAGTTATTTTTTCCCAAATTCTATTTTTATTTTTCCCATATTCCATTTTTTTTGCTTGTTTGTTTTTTTAGGTTTGAATTTTTTGAGATTTCGGTTTTTAGTATTTTACACAAATTTAAAGCAGCACTGCAGATCTTTTGAGCCTTCAGATATTCTCTCCAAAGTCTGTTCAGTGGAGCTCGGCACTGTAACAGAGAGAATGCCCCCACCCCCTTCCCCCCACAGCGCTTCCCTGCTCTGTTTAGGGGCTATGTAACTTTTACTCCCGTGACAGGGACACATATCGCAAGATGCTGCGAGAAGTGCAAACTGCTTTACGGCACTATGCGAGATTTGGCTTCCAGCTAAAGAAGCTGGTGTGTTACGTGTAGTAGTAGCAGCCATGGCATCCGCAAAGCGTGTGAGGAGGACTCTTTCTCCAGATTCAGGGGCCAAAAAGAGACTATCGGACAACGCAAGGAACAAAACTAGAATTAACATTGGAGCCCACTTTGCTCGGTGGCGAGAGCGTCTGGAGATGGAAAATTGCAAGACGGACGCCGAGCTTGCAAAGTTACTGCTGGAGAGGGAAGTTATGTTTTCGTCGGGTTTTCCCCCGTTCAACACTTGGTTTCAGTTGGTGGTTTCTCCGTAGCTTTGCATGCTTTGTGTAACTTGGCGGACGTTGTTTTGTCGCTAAATGCTACCAGCGGTTATTTTCCGGCGAGTTTCTCAGATTGCTGGAGATATTCATGGCGCCGTGACGCTCGGTCATTCACTATTTCACTATTTCTTCTATGTCTTCGGACGTCCTGTCGACTCGCTTCTCCCGGCTCTGTATGTCAACAAATGCACGTTGCTGTGAGGTGCTGTGTTACGACAGTGCATTTACACCCAACGACCAGAGTGGCCCCTCGAGAGCAGACAAACCTGAATCTTACATAGTGGGGCTTTAACCCTGAGACACAGTATAAAATAATGAAATATGTACAATTTATTCAGTTCTACTTTAAAACTTTACCATTTAGCTGCAGTACGCTGTTTCTCCTTTTTCCTTCGTTGTTTGTCACTCCTCAGGCGGTTCTCACACATTTCTTTACGCATCCAATCAAAATTTGCAGAACATTTATTCCTACCGCATAATAATCATTGGGAAACTGCTCTGCCCTGTACTTTGGAGTTAGTCGGAAGTTTCGTAGCTTCTTTGCCAACTTAGGCGGTGTCTCAGGCGGCCACTTCGACATGTTTGCATTGTTGATGAGGGGAAGAGGAGGGTGAGGGGAAGTGAAGTGTGCATTGTCCCCAGCCTTTAGTGACCCCCTGGTCACGGATTTTATAGGGCCCTATGTGACCTAAGTCCCCCATTTTTGAGCGGAACTGAGTTCGATTCTCCGGTCAGTTACAAAGTAGGAAGCTTTCACACCACCCCAAATCAAACAAACTTGAAAAAAATGAACCAGAGTGACCAAAATTTCCGTCACTTTTTGGTTCAAAACAGATGTTTAAGTAATTTATAATTAAATCTCACTGAGAATTTTGCCAGTTGTAAGAGTTGTAGCTATCTTCCTGGACCTACTATGTCAGTGTAGCTTTACCTTATTTGTGACGTAGCTGTTGAACAAAGTTATGAGGCTCATGGCGAGCAGCAGCTGATTGAAAGTTTGACTGAACATACCAAGGAAGATCAAGACAGAACATGCTGAAAGACATTTCATGCTGTGGAGGAATCACACCCCTTATGACAAAGTATTTACTTCATCTTTGCATGACTTTGAAGGACTGCACTGTACTTATTGAGTCAATCTCCTTTTCACACCAATACCCTGGCCACATGCAGCTAATAGCAGCGCCGCAGCTGTAGGAAAATCTCATCACAACCAGGTACAAAGCACAGCTGAGCTCATGCTGGCATTTTTATTAAGATAAACAAATCATGTCTTCAAAAGTCTCCAATATATATTTTAGTTAGATATTAGCTCAGAGAGAACCTCTCCACACCTGGTCACTGTGAAGAGTTCCTAAAATCAGAAATTCTGCTTTATAAAGTGATTAATGAAGAAGAAAAGAGGAGCAAGGATTTCACCATGCAAGAAGGGCTAGGAGTTGTGTTGAAGAGCTCGTATTATGCTTTTTTGAGTTTTGAATTCCCTTCAGTGTGTTTTACATGTCTCCTCTAAATGAAACAGTACTTCTGCTCACACAGCAAAAAGTCTCCAGAACTGGGGCTTCTACCTCTCCCCATTTACAGACCAGTAGCTACATGAAAAGTCTTGTTCCCCCTGAAATGACCTTTCAGGGGGAACAACAACTTACAATTGGAGTGGGTCAAGAAAAAAAAATCTCGATTTAATCAATAAATTTTCCTGCCCCAAAACAAACACAAAAATGGTGTGCATCTGTGTTGTCAAGGTTAATGTAAATATCAGATTGGGACTTGGTATCGGCAGATACTCACATTTTAGAAATCAGATAGTGATCAGGGGCCAAAACAGCTAATCAGGACATCCCTAGAGAGAACAGATAGCTTTGTTGGCATTGTAAAGCAACAGAGCAGTTTGGCAGTATTTGGTCCAAATTAGAGAGATTAAGTGGCATTCAGGCTGTGTAAGGTTATCCTCACCTCCTGTCTGAGGATGTGCAAATTCGCATTTCCAGTCACTTATAGGCTCTATTTGGAAGGAAACAGGTGTCAATTACAGGTCATTTAGAGTTAAATGCAGCTCCTGGCTTCTTATATCTGTTCTGTGTTCTGTAGTGATGATGTGCAGCTCTTTATAACACCTTAGTTTTCTAAACTCAACCTCTGACAGATGTGAAACGGGAGATAATTCCTCACTCCACTTTCAGAATTAGTCTAATGTCTTCAAAATCCCTACAGGTCATTTAGCTCTTTACCCTATCAGACATGGTCGAAGTGCTTTAGTCCAGTCTCCAGTAAAATGACTCCTGCTCACGAGGGCGACAGTCTGTGTAGGTGGGTGGCAGCAGGGTGCTGGCCCTGCCTGTGGGTGGACCAGGCTGTTGCCCTTGATTATCTGGCACAGGGTCAGGGTATCACAGGGCTGGTCACTGCTGTCAGCACTTTTTACTCTCAGCGCACACACTGGGATTCGTGCACCTTTAAGTGTTTGTTCATGTGCAGGGATGTGCTTTTGGAATATTAATGCTGTGAGTCATGTAAAAGTTGTGAGAAAACTATTTATAATTGATCAATGTATCCGTGCCTGACGTCACGCCTGCTGACTCACGCTCTGTTCTGTAACATGTACAGCTCGTGTGTGTTTAGATCAAACCTGCAATCCAATACCTCAATCCAGAGCACTCATTAGCAGTCGAGCTCAGACCACTTCAAAGTAGGAGGAATCAGGGGTATCATTCAGAGCCCCGAGTGGTGTTGACTTATTTCCTGATAATTTTCAATTAATAGATGTTTGCCTCCTCTGTGAATCAGTCGTTCTATCAGCGCAGAGGATGCTGATGCTCCCAGGCTCTTACTCATCTCTGAAAAATATGAATTGATCTTTTCTGTATCGAGGCACCAAGCCAGAGAGGCTGACTTTGAAAGTGAATTTAAAGGTAGGCAGTGTAATTTAGTGGTGGGCTATGAGGCTTTTACTTCATGTATGAATTGAAAGTTCTGTTACTGTTTGGTATTAATACATATCCACAAAGGGATTGGTACTGGAAATTGATATAGGCCATGTGCCAGATATGGCCCTCAAGCAATGTCATTAATAGTTCCTAAGCACCTTCCTTGTTCAATTCGGTTACTTTTTTTTCTTTGTTTCTTTTTATGTAATTGTTGCACTTTATATCTGATTGGTTTTTGGTGGTTCAGTACCTGTTAATTTTGACAGCACTTTTTGATTTAGTTTTAGTTATAGTCGTTTGCCTAAAATATCTTTAAACTTTAGTCATAATTTAGTCATGTAGATTGTTTAAATTTTAGTCTAGTTTTAGTTGATGAAATTTCACAGCATTTTAGTCGACGAAATCTGCGGTAAATTTAGTCGACTAAAACATAAAGTGTAAAGTGTAAGGCATGTTTTTATATCTCCTTGAATTTCTGAAGTCATGTTTTACACTTGGATAAAATGAAACATCTAATAACCCTTTATTGAATGCTAGTGAAGTTTGAGTGAATAAATTAACAGAAACAAATTTAACTTTTGTGTGAAATGCAGTCACCTTTATTTAGTCTACCTGGCAGAGCATCTCAGTTACAATACCAGAATTGACAACAAACAGTGAACCTGCTCTACATGAATATATCAATTCATAAATAGAGTAGCTCCGATTGGATCGATCCCTAACTTGTCCCACAACCACAAAGCTAAGGCAGTTGTGATTGGATGTCCCTCTTAACTCATCCAACCTTTCCACACAACCAAAGTAGCTGTGATTGGATATATTCCTAACTTGTCTTTGCTTTCTACATGACCAAATTGAGTCTGATTGGATTAAGTATCTGTCAAACAATTTAGTCTAGTTTTTATTTGTTGATGAAAATGTCAGTTAATTTAGCTTGAGTTTTTGTCCATGTGCACTTGTTTTCATTAGTTGCTGTCTAGTTTTTGTCAGGGGAAAAAAGGTTGTTGCCGAAAACTATGACAAAAATAATTAGTCAACAAAATTAACACTGTTCAGTATTTACCTTCCATTGTCTCTTGGGTGTGTTTTTTTAAGCCATTTGCGGGCTTCTACCACTCCCACACAGATTATTTTATCTGCATTGTGTTTCCATACCTTTGTAAAATAAATGAAATGAAAAAGTAAACCATTGAGCCACTGAAGCTGAGTGAGTGTAAGATGTTACTGCGATTATTAGATGTTTTTCCATCCAAAAACAGCATAAAGTCCTCTCCTTTGCCCACAATGGCAAGTCACAAGCAAAAAAATGTAAGATGAAGATGGCAGGAGAAGGAAGTTGTATTTAGAAATCCATGTTGGTTGCTTAGTGTTGAATCATATGTGTTATCATGAAAATGTGAAGTAAAATTATTACTGCTTGGAATTTGAGTAGATAAAATGCACCAAGGCAAAACTAAAACAAACAAATGTGCCTTTAATGACGATCTGGAGGTGTTTGGTTTTATACGTCGGGGTATTTACATGACAGTTGTGATAAACTATGGAGGCAGAGCGACTTATAAACTGCCTGTTTATTGGGCCTTGTAGAAAAGAGCCTCGTATCATTAAACAAACAGATTAGATTTTGGTTCCTCTTGACAAATTGACTGTAATTTCTTTTGCTGGCTGGATGATCGGTAGAGATTGGATTTGTGCCGGGCGCTGTCAGAAATTCACAGGCAGGCATTAGCAAAACAAACATCCAACAACTGCTCAGTCCTGAATTCAAATGCTGTTTTTGTACTACCTCGAGACTGAAAACCACACTGCTGAGATAAAAACAATGTTTGGGAGAAGTCCCAAATGAAATGTGCGAGCAGAAAAAGTTGTTTTCTTTGCAATTTGAAATGTCAAGACTGATTCATCTCCTAAGTGGTATTAAACTAACAGAAATGTGAATAAGAAGTCTAAGTGATCAGTGTGATGGAGTGATTAGCTGTTTTTTTCTGACAGGAGTGTTGGAGTGAGTCATGAATGGTGTCCCCAACAGGAGACATCTGAAACTGGGAATACATGCTGCAGAGCCTGGCATGGTAAGCAGATGGCAAGCAGCAGAGCCTCTTAGGCCAATGTAGGGTTATACGTTTAGGAAAAATACAGAGAAAAATAGAAGAAACACTTCAGCTGCATAAGATCTGACCATCTGTCTGCATTACAACAAGGTGTCATCGTTATGAGGGTTAAAGACTTGCTCTGCCTTTTTTTCATTCCTTGTCTTTCCAGCAGTCCTGCTCCTTCACCACCTTCATCTTTGACATTTAACACAATCAAGTCCCACAGTGACAGATGCATAATCATGTTTGTTTTAATATTTTTTCATACCGTATAAGGACAGTTGACAGTGACACAGATTTTCAAATAGACTTTTTGTTCTTACCTTTATTCTTGACCTAGCCTTGCAGAGCAGATGGACCTACCTGATTCATTGACTGAAATCACACAGGTCCATCTTGCCAAGCTCCAGTCCTCTACAGCTTCACTCGGCTAAAAGCTGAACGGCCCAATCAGAGAAAAGAGGTGGGAGCTGCAGACGTGACGACAGCAGGAAGTGACTGCATGTTTGAAAACAATGGCGGTGTGTGAAGCGGTCTCCATAGATGCGGCAATATCTGCAGTTTTATCAGAATTGAATCAACTTCTTCTTTAAAAGAGGAGTAATGAATGTCACGTAGATCTTTTCTTACGGGAAACAATGTTTTTGCTCTTCTCCTGATCGGTTTCGGTAAGAGTTTGATCTACCAACTGGCTCCTCTGGTCATGAAAAAGATGGGAAGGACTCCAAACCCAATTGTGATAATCGTGTCTCTGCTGGTTGCCCTCATGGACGAACAAATCAGAGAAGGGATCACTGCTGAGAAACTGGGAGAGAATATGAAAAACCTTCGCCGACCATGCCGGTTAGTCTGTGGTAGTCGTGGTTACTCAGCGATACCTGACGAAATATGCTCTCCTCAGAAGTTTACCGGGAGAACTTGGTTGGGATTGTTGTTGATGAGGTTCATGTCACATATAAGTGGTAAATAATACATCTGTAAGGTATAGTTTAATGTAAAACGATAGTCTAAGGACTTAAAGGTAGTTTAAGCTATCGGCTAACAACAGGGTCCAGCTGCTACATCATACAGTGGTTTGATATGGATTGGTCTGTGATGAGTGTGACTGGCAGAATTATTGTCCAATTACCGGCTGCAGTTTTTTTTGAAGGTTCTGCACCCTGAAAACATTTTCTATGGGCTCTTCTCCAGATGGACTAATAAAATTTTTCTGTGGCAGATATATGGAACTGCCCGTCTGTTGTTTCAGATTACTCTTGTCCGTTACTCTAATAAGAAAATATGCAATGTCCAGGTGAGGGCTGTCAAAAGATAAAAATAGAGTGAGTTACTTATTCGTTAGTTTATTTGTCCCCAAAGGGAAACTGGAGTGTGGCAGGAATCACAGACATTTGGCAACAAAATACAATGTCAACAATCATAGTTGAAAACATACAAATAAAAACGCATCAACATCACAAGAAACTCAAACAATTCGCTCACACAGAGGAGAAACGCAAGGGAAACCTAGTAGTGACAGACAGGTGGATCTAAACCAGCTAGACCTATTGAGCATAACTGTTTCTCATGTTAAATAGGTCTTTACATGCAGGATTTACCTCCTGTTGAAATAAACCTGCTTTTTTAAGGGAAAAATAGGAACTTTTTGGTATTTGCAGATAGGAGAATTTTTGCTGAGCTTTAGTTTCTATATTGGACAAGATGCGCTCCGCTGAGCCACGCTCCGCCGAGCCAAACCGAGCCGTCCCCGCGCAGGAGGGTTTCCCGTCAGTCGGACCCCCCCACACCGCCAAGATGCGCTCCGCCAAACTGCGCCGAGCCAAGCCATCCCCGCGCAGGAGGGTTTCCCGCCAGAGTCCCCCCCCGCCACCGCCAAGACGCGCTCCGCCGAGCCGACCCCGCGCAGGAGGGTTTCCCGTCAGAGTCCCCCCGCCAAGACACGCTCCGCCGAGCCGCGCTCCGCCGAGCTGCCCCGAGCCGCGCCATCCCCGCGCAAGAGGGATTTTCCGTCAGAGTCTCTCCCCCCGATTAGTCGATTTTTGGTTGACAATTTCAGTGTGTCAGTCGACCAACAAATTCTTTGGTTGATTACAGCCCTAGTGTTAATTTTGTTGACTAATTATTTTCGTCATAGTTTTCGGCAACAACCTTTTTTCCCCTGACAAAAACTAGACAGCAACTAACGAAAACAAGTGCACATGGACAAAAACTCAAGCTAAATTAACTGACATTTTCATCAACAAATAAAAACTAGACTAAATTGTTTGACAGATACTTAATCCAATCAGACTCAATTTGGTCATGTAGAAAGCAAAGGCAAGTTAGGAATATATCCAATCACAGCTACTTTGGTTGTGTGGAAAGGTTGGATGAGTTAAGAGGGACATCCAATCACAACTGCCTTAGCTTTGTGGTTGTGGGACAAGTTAGGGAGCAATCCAATCGGAGCTACTCTATTTATGAATTGATATATTCATGTAGAGCAGGTTCGCTGTTTGTTGTCAATTCTGGTATTGTAACTGAGATGCTCTGCCAAGTAGACTAAATAAAGGTGACTGCATTTCACACAAAAGTTAAATTTTTTTCTGTTAATTTATACATTCAAACTTTACTAGCATTCAATGAAGGATGTTTGATTTTATCCAAGTGTAAAACATGACTTCAGAAATTCAAGGAGATATAAAAACATGCCTTACACTTTACACTTCATATTTTAGTCGACATTTACAGTAGATTTCTAAAACTAGACTATATTTAGAACAATTTAGATGACTAAATGATCACTAAATCTACAATATATTTTAGGCAAACGACCATAACTGAAACTAAATTAAAAAGTGCTGTCAAAAGTAACAGTGCACTAAACCAACCACTTGCAGATGATTATGCATTCACAGAGGTCTGTTCACTTCTTATTGCTGTTTATCTGAACTGCTAATGGCAGGCCAAATAGGCAATCAGACCACCCGCAAATGTTTCAGTGCCTCCAATTTAAAGTCCGCACCTTATGTCCTCTCCCTTCTCTTTGACTGTGTTTTCGATATCCCTCAGCGTGATGTCTCTCTGCTTCAGGTTGTTTTGTGGTTTATGGTGGGCAGCCAGAAGAGAAGCTGATAAACTCCCCTCCCTGTCAAGAGGCGATGGAGACGTGCATAGGAAGGAGGAGGCACTGAAGTTCACACACGTAGGGAGTGAAAAGGAGTTTGTCCGCCTACACACTCAGAAGACCAGGCGATGTGTGTGTGTGTGTGTGTGTGTCTGGGCCTGGCTGAGAGGCTGCTGGCGTGCTCTGCTGTAGCAGGTGGTGAACATTTTCCATTTAGAAAAACGCACTAAGTGTAGGCAGCAAAGAGGAGGTGCTGTTATCTATTCCTGCATCGCACGCGGCCGCTCTGATCCACTGCGAGGCAGCGTGGATGCTCACATTGCGTGGACTCTGGCATACTGTTTGGACTCAGTACTGTTTTAAAGATTTCCCTGAACAAAGAAAGTGGGAGAGGATTTTAATCACTTAAGAATGAAATTTGGTATGTTTAGAGGTTCTGAATGGCAGAAAACGTCTCTGAAAAGATTACCATGCTGTCTTTGTGTTTTAAGTTGACTGAATTTGAGATAGGCTGAGATCATTTGAATTCAGTAAACGTAAAAGCACAACAGGAAGCTTCTGATTTTTTTTTTTTAGAAACAAACGGTGCTTCAAGCCAACATGCTCTTACTCAGACTTATCAAATTTGCCAAGACTGAGGAGCAGGTTGGCCAGAAATGTTACTTGTTGCTAAATTTATCCTTTAATGGGATCTTCCTGGGGTGCAGCTCTACATGCTGGCTAATTTGGATCTAACCTGCATGAGGGGATGTGCGTGACTTGTTTTCATTTTCCCAAAGCTGCTTGTAGGCCTCACATTTTTTGTCGTTGTGTTTTTGTGTGTTTTTTAAGAAGGCCAACTAAAGTTAGTTATAGTAATATTTAGGTTTTTTTAATTTTAGATCTAGCACCTAGGACATGTGCATGTCTTTTCATTTTTTCTAAAGGTATGATATGCACAATGTAACATTAATTTTACAGAAATCAAGTTATGTATGTACTTTTGTCTATGTTTCTCAAAATCAGACTGACATAAAACTTCCTGTTTGTTGTGTTCATACTTAGAACATGGTACTTCATTCTACTTTTTATATACACAAATCAGGCAAACAAGGGAAGGGCCATTACAGCCTGAAGCTTTGCATGACTGCTCTGCCTGATCACTGGTAATGAATCTGGCAAATCTAGCTACACTGCAAGGTTAGGGTTTTGCTGGCCTTGTAAAAAGAAACTGGAGATGGGTGAGTGGACTGAAAAACATCCCTAAATCTATGCTTAGCTCTGCTAAAAGTAGTGTTTTCAATTATAGATTCAGTCTCTGCCGAATGAAGTTGTCTCAGATAAAAGTTCCAACCACCTGTGATTCTACATGAGCCTTTATTTTGAAGACACAGTTTCAGGAAATGGAGCATATTTAGCAGCAGCAGCAACTTAACACAACTAGATGTCTTTAATATTAACCCAGGAGAGAAAGAAAAAGTGACATAAAGCACAAAAACTGTAAAGCTGGTTGGCTTGAACATTTTATTAAATACCTGATGTTCAAATAATGTTCTACTTTTCAGCACTGAGCAATTTCTCTGTCGACATGAGTGGGATTTTGTCACAGGTGGCTTAGACCCCATATAAACGACAACAAGAACGGCTGAAAACAGAGAGTTTTTCGTTGCGTTTCCGCCTTCCATTTCAGAGTGCCTGAATTTGCAAACTTTTGAAACCAGGGTCCGTTTCTAGGGAAAACGATGACGCGCGGCACATGCGCAGCACTCTTTCAGATAAAGGTTGCGCACACACCCAGGAACAACAACAACAACAGCTTCAGCCATCTACCAAGCAACATGTGCTGCTTACTGTGCTCGGTTTGTTATCCAGAAAAAAATATCCAGATAGATTTGTTGTCCAGACAAGAAACTCCTGCGTCTTTGTCTGTCCACTTGCCATTGCTTGTATAAATTTTGTCTTCACCGGCAGTCGTATGCGTGTTGTAACACCACTGTTTCAATAAAAACCTACAGTGCCAACTACTGGCCTAGCATAGACACTCAACGTCCTGGCACAGAGATCCTTACCTTTATTTATATAACTTTGTAATTTGATGTAATTATAAAACTCATTACTGAAATCTAGGTTGTTGGTTTTATGATTACTTACTCTGCCTTCATCAAGAGACAGACCATGCTCCAGGAATTTCTGTTCAGATTGGATTCCTAGCCTTCGCTGCTCCATTTACTCAAATCACATTATGATATTGTTGTCATTTATGAAGCATCTTTCATATTAGGATGAATGTGATGAGGTAATACACCTGGCTAGTAGATCCATTCCTAAGATTGGATATGAAATAGTAATCAGAATATTTGTAACAGCATGCCGCTGCATCCCGGCTGTGTCCATGTGAATCATTGTTGTATTTTAGGCTTTTGAGGCTTGTGTAAGGTGACTTTCTACGAGTTCTATAATGACCACTGACTTCACATGACCTTTGGATTATGTACCTATATGCTTCTTTTTTTAACGTGTGACAGTCTATGGAAGTCAAATGTCATGCAAGGGGTTTTTCAGCTTTAGATAAGAAACACCCGCACAGTGTTGGCTCTTATCACCACGACCCAGAAAAGTCAAGGAGAATTCAGGGGGGCATTGCCCTGATTTAGATATATTCAATATGCAGGGCCATTGGAAGTATGATGGGAGGGTAAAAGTGAGGATGGAAAAATGCATGAAGATTATCCCTGCATTCATCCAGGAATTGTGAAACTGGAGATACTATGCAAATTATGAAGATAAATTCAGTCAACCCTTGGTTTCAGCAATTAGGATTAAGGTGGAGCTCATAAGAATTCATAGTCCCAGGGTTTAGCTCTGATGGGCATTTGATTAGCTGAACAGCTAAAAGAAGTCAGAGAAGTGAAACCTTGGTCTTTAAAAAAAACGTGATGCATTATTTAGTGGTTTCATGCATGCTTGAAGCCATACCGTATAGGAATAACCTCATAAAGTCTTGCACTGGAAGTAAAGATGGAGTCCCTGTCATGTCAGATTATGCCTACAGGTCTCAAATGTAGGTCTGCAGCTATAATACTAGATTACACCAAACATACAGAATATGCTCCGTGACATTAACTGCATGCTCTCTGCAAAATATACTGAAAGTAAAGGCTGAAACACACAGACAGAGCACAGTGTCGACAAGTATGTTAAACAAACCACTGCATGTGAGGTCTCACCTGCTCTTGTTATCTTTAAGTATTGTTACACAGCACCTTACAGACAAATTCAGAAATCTAACCCAGACGGAAAGATAAAGACTTAGTGATTGAAAAAAGGTTGTATTTTCTCTAGTTGAAAAATAAAATAAAATCTCTGTTTCTCCTGTTCCCATAGAAGGGCTTTATTTATGCCAGAATTATGACCATCTTTTAAAGATTTATTTTTGGTCCTTTACAAATTGATAGATTGAAATGACAATGAGAAGTGGAGTGCAAATTTTGAGCAAAAGGGGAGGAATGACGCTCCTGATAGATGCCACATGCTGGTTTTAAACATATGCATATGCATTGTTGACACTCCGAGAACAATTCATTAAAGATTCAACTTTTATTCATAAACATAAAAATTAAACTAGAAGTAATCCTTGTGTAAAATCTTCCACAAAGGCCTTTTTGACATTCCTAGCCAAGTTATTCTGGCTGATGTGGAACGTTGCCTTATAGTGAAACACCAGCAAATCTTGTACAGTATTTCTGGATCAGCATTAGTATTTGGATGACCAACATCTTATCACTTCTTTCTTGTGCCATGACAAAAACAATTATTGAAATCTATTGGGAACTTTTGTCTCAGAGACAAGCAGACAGACAGACAACAAAGGACAAACAGCACCAAAATGTAGTCACTTATCACAGTTGCCATGGCCAACATTTCCTGAAAACTCCAAAACTGTTGAGAAGTTTTTGAGTTATTTGTGAAAATGTGGAAAACTGCACAACATCTGCATCAAGTTCTGGATAACAATCAAAATCTAATTACTTCTTCCTTGAGCCAAAGTTAATATCTTCAGTCTCACGTAGTGGTGCATAGATGGGTTCAATCTGTTCATTAAAGTGAGCCACTAGCATCCTGGAATCAGGACAGATGGACTTATCTTCTTCTACAGCAGTTTGGCAGAAGGTGCAGTGAAAAGTAGGATAAAACAGTTGGTTGGCCTCTAGGTATCACCAAAAAAACTTGATCATTTGAACAAAATCCATCAAGAATTTTTTCGAGTTGTTTTAGTGAGCAACCAACAGACAAGCAGACAAAACATGGGAAAAGCATGTTGGCGGAGGTAAACTATATAAATGATGTGCAAGGGACATCACCATCACAAAACTCCAGCTCCCATCAGAGAGATATTCTGTCTTAATGTAATGATGGCAAGAGCTGGAGATATGCTGTCCATATCAATGAATGCATAACAGTAACATCAGATGAACAGAAATGAAGCATCACTCAGTAGATGGTAATGGCTGTCCATTGTGCCAGGTGACTGATATTTACACCAAACTGAACACTGGTGCTAAGTAATGCTTCTTCATGAACAAAGCTTGTCCAACTGTCTTAATGTAAACAGCCTCAGTAACTCATTATGCTTAGATGGAGCATGTGTATGATGGTTGGGGCCGTGTTATAATCCGCTATAAACTGACATCACTGTTACATTAGTTTTGTCATTGACAGTCTCTTCGTCAATAGAAATATCATTTAATTCTCAGTGTCAATGTATTACTTTAGCCATGATTAAAAAAACCTGCCTCCATACGTGTGATTTCTTTAAAATATTACAGATAATGGAGGAAGATACAGTATAGACCTGCCTGCGGCCATTGGACGATTGCCAGGCAGCTGAAGCACACTTAGGAGTGAAGACGAGAGGGTGAGTTGTAGGGGTGGGAGCCACTTCTGGCCCCTCAATATATATTTTCACAGCACATGAGTGCTGATTTAATTTAATTGTGATTCGTTATATTTCTATATTCTAATAGGCTGAGTATTGTGATACTAAAATTTGTGATATAGTGGGATTTTTATTCTTTTTTTTTCTTGATTTACATCAACAAAGAAAAAAATCCATAAAATAAATAGAAATGTATCCCAGTATATTCATGCCCCTTCAGTTTTATTAAAAACAAGATTGTATCTGACAAAGTGATCGACTCACAGTTAATGTAACCTGCTCAGTCTTTTCACCTTAGCTTCACTGCTCTGTGAAGCTTTAGTACTGCTGTGTCAGTGACATAATGCAGAAATAGAGGCACAGACCTGGGCTTCAACAAGCATAACAACAGCCCTTGAGCCTTTGACCATAAAATAAGTAATGGAGTCAACTTATTTCTTAGCTCACTGAGAATTGGAAGGCAGCTTTGACAAGCTAAGTATGTCAAGTGTTGGCTGATTTGTCAGGGCTTAGCCTAGCATTAGCTTTGCTGCTGTTGGCTTTCACTTTCCCTGGGTGGGGCCAAGTGAGGTGAAAAGCATGAGTAAGCAATCTTGTTCACAAGAATAGGATGACCATTAGGCCAAAAGTTCTGGACCTTTGGCCTCCAAACTTTAATCAGTTTGTCTTTGGGTCAGATTGGACATTTGTGTAAAATATGAGGAACCTCCCAAAAGAAAGAGGCAACAAAATGAAAACATAGTGGCCCTCATTTATCAATCTGACGTAAAAACTTCTGATGGAGAAATCCCCTTCCACCAGCTCTTAAGTGTCCATCATGAAATGTGCATATACAAATATAAAGGTACTAGTGTCTCTAAATTGATTAATGGGGTTCATGGTTAAGCCCGAAATTTATGACATGGAGGGCAAAATGCAGGAAAACAGAGGAAACTTCTCTGAGCTTGAAGCTAAAAAGGTTCCAGGAGAAAAAGATAAGTGAAAGATATTGCTGAGTAGTCTAAAAAGTTCGATTAATGGGAATCAGAGACATCATGTCTGCAAATGGTAGATGGAAATCTGCTTTTGTTTGAAGGGAAATATTTTGGAAATGGAAAGATCAGACTTTCTGCAGCTCAAATAAATGTATTCATTAACTATTTTTGATTGTTCAGGGATTTGAGTGTTTTAACTTCCCCCTGTGAGCAACCTATTTGAGAAAAATTTACAGCCTAACAGAACTCACGGTGAAAGATGTGGTTTATATCTCCAGCCTTGACTGTTGGCTGCACTGCATAAAATTGAAAAAACCTCATAGCTGGATCATGATGTTCTTGTTCTTCGCTCTGTGAAGCAGGAATCAGAGAAACATCTTTAAACCAGAAATATCCTCACCTCAATAACATTTGACCATGAGCACTGTTTGATTAGGATATCTGACTATTGACTATTTTTAGACCTCCTCCCCCCGTTATTATTGAAAGCAGACATCTACCTCACACATTCATCAGAGGAACAGATCTTCCTGCTTTGAGTTTCTTTATTAACCTTCAACACCCCGCCCACTTTTTCTTCTCACCCCCACCCCCACCACCACCACCACCTTCCCTCAGGCAATGAGCGCTGAGATGGAGGGAAAGATGGATGATGTTGTTTTGAACTGTGACATGCTTCCATGCGAGTCATTTCATTATTATTCATAAATAATTGGCCGGGACGTCTGGGCGAGCTATTTTAAGAGCTGATTGCTGTTTTGCCAAGGCTCACCAACTCTGAAGGCTGTGGGTTTTTTAAGCATATCCCACAGAGAACCTGACAGAAGGTGTATTTTTCATGGAGCTTCTAATAAAGCACTTGACCTCCGGTCGGTCTGGTACACCCCTCAAACTCATAAACACCTCTTAGTGTGGTAAATAAGATACATGTGTGTGGTATTGATTCCAGCACTGAGATGTCACCTCTTCCAGCTAAAGTCTCTCCAACAGTTAAGAGCCAGAGTTTTAATAGATCTAATTCTCTTTTACTGGCAGACAGAGATATTAACCCCATCATTCTTTGAACATCTATCTCCCATCACATTTTAATACACCCACTTTATGACTTATTCAATCTTTCTCTCATCCTGTGCAGTCCCTTCCAGCTGGAAATGTGCCACAGCAAACCCACTACCGGAGGACAGTGGCCTAAATAACAAGAATAATTACTGTCCCTATTCTATTATCTACTGTGTTGTAAAAAAATTAAAAATGTGTTTTTAGCTTTCACACTTCTTCACGGACACTAATAATCTATCTCAATACCAGTCTGGCTGTAGACCTGAATTATTAATGACAACAGCCTTATTAAAACATGTTCACTGCTGCTGAGAATTCCAAACATTATGAAGCAATCGTTCTTGACTTAATCAAGGCCTCTGGTATTGATCAACTCCACTGGTTTCTCAAAGAGTCCTCAACTTTGGTTAATATCAAGCCTTCACAATAGACACCAGCCCCTCTGTTATTGTATAAATAAGTCGGATGATTTGAAAGTTTAGATTGGCCTCTCTATTCGTGGTTATTATTGATTATACCTCCATAATAAATATCTTTACAAACAAATAGACATGAGGACCCTCTTGAAAATGAGATGCCACATCTCAAGGGGCTGACCTCTGATAAATCGTTATTCAGCAAAGACAAATATAATAAGAACAGATTTATGATCTAGGTGTCTCTAAGTTTGTCACAATCAAAAATTCTTGTCTCTGCTTGGATGGATACATCTCTGGATATATACGGTCCTTTGAAATCTGGTATTTTTTCCAAATTCTTTTCATATATTCCGTTTTTTTTTTTTTGTTTGTTTTGAAAATTCAGTTTTTAGTATTTACGCAAATTTAACCCAGAGACACAGTATAAAGTAATGAAATAAAATCACTCACTCTTCAGGTGTTCCTCACACGTATTATTGTTGAATGTGTCTGAATGGCAATGTGTGATTGTTCTTCGTGAGCCCAGTCAAAGAAGAATCTCTGTCAGCATCTGGGACAGACAATAAAGTATATCTGTCTATTTATCTTTTATAAAGTGCATTAAAATGACATTTGTTATGCACATTTTATTATTATTAATACTGATAGTTTAAATAGTTGAGAATGAAGTTCCTGAAGGTTCATCCCTAGGTCCTCTCTTCTTCCTTCCTTGGTATTCACGCAAAATAAAGTTTCCTAAACCTGTTTTCTTTTAGCATATGTTTTTGTTTGTTGGATTGTTGCAGCCTATTAAATGTATGCAGATAAAGATGTATTATTAAGTTCACTGCCGCTCTTGCAGAAGTCAGATTGCAGGTCAGCCTTGCCCAAAAAATCTGGAATTAAGGCCAGGAAGTTGATAAACTGATGAACAGTTTTTGAAACTATAAGCTTCTGCACGTCCCAGTGGAACAGACCCTCAGAGTTTATAACGATCTCCTCCATAAACAGATTAAAACTTCACACAGGAGCTTCAAGTTGGCAAATCAATAGGGAGCAGTGAGGCTGATATGTTACACTGAATTAGACAGAGGCACTGATCCAACACACAAATAGCTCGCAAACACACAAAAGCCTGTTAATTTGTTCTCTGTGGCCACAACATTACACACACCATTAGTTCTGTCTGTGCAGACGTGTGTTTGTGTGAGGAGGCACCTGTACCACTTACCATGGTCCGTTAGAGGCTGAGCAGTGCCCTTGAAGGTTCAAAATGTGTGAGTGACAGAAAGAGGGAGCAGGAAGAGCACATAAGGACAGTGAAAAATGAGGAAATAATCAGATTGAGAACAAAAGAGTGGATTATTTTGCCCTCATGGTTCATCAGGATAAGCCCACAGCCCTCTGGTGAATATTGCGTGAGAGTTTTAGATTAGAAATGGAAACTAGGAGGGATGTACATAAACATGGAGTAAGTTTAATTGAGATGTATTTAATTGAAATGAATGGTTTGGAGGAGGATTTCTTTATTTTTGAATGTGATGTTAATGCACTTGCCCAAGCATATAGGATTAAGCAGGTGAAAGTGCACACAGTGCTGCTGTGCTTTCACAATCACCAGCCCCCGTCAGGTCACACTTCCTGCTGAATCAGGATATTTGGGCGTGGTAGGATGAGCTGGCAGAAAAAAAAAAAAGAAAGCATGACTCGTGTAAGACCCGAGCCTATCTGCATGACAATACAGATTTCAATTACCCAACAGCACCTCGTAAAGCACTCCGTCTCCACTGCAGCATGACAGCAGGGGAGCATGGCTGGAATGCGGGATGACGCTGCGCTGTGGTGGAAACAGTTGGCCGTCATTAGTATGCAGCACAGGGGCATCTTGTCTAGCTGGACCTTTGCAGAAAGTCTCTCCCCCCTGAACGGCAGATGAATTGTCTTTGGTGGAACGAGCAGCCAAGGGAAATCTGTGCCCTTTTTTATTTTTTTTCGACACAAGGAGATTTCACTCATTTGGTTGAGTTTGCTTCACTCAAAGCAGACGAAATAATGAAACAGCCAATGGAAAAGAAACAAAGATTTTCGTGGTGGGTCACCTCTGTACCAAAGTTCTTAACTTTTAGAAGCAGAAGAAGGCATACTTTATCATTCCCTCATGGGAAATTCAGTTCTTCACTAGGGATGAGAACTGGTAAGATTTTTTTAATACCAGTGTCATCATCAATTCTGCTTGTCAGTCCAATTCTTAAATGTTTCCGTGATCCATGTGGAACAATAGCGTCTGTCCTGAAGTGTCTGATCAGAGATAGAACTGCGCTATGACACCAGCACATGTTCTGGCTCATGCCATGTACCTCACACGACCCCACTTCAAAAAAACTGAACTGTCCCTTTAAATCTGGTTGATGTATTCATTGTTGATGATCCTGTATACAGGATCATGCAAAAACACAGACCTAGGTGAGAGTATTTGTCCAATTTCTAGTCCAAAAAATCTCAGTAGACTTATTCTAAGGCACAATTTCCTGAAATGTCTGGATTAACATCTTATTTGCAGACATTAGAATTAAATACAAGGCCTGAGCTGCTTGTAATAAGTTAAATTATCTGCCAATGAGACGAGCCAAACTTACATGGAAGGGTGTCTTAAAATAAAGTGTTCTATCCAGAGTAGATATTAAGCCTGATTCTAAGACCCTCACTCAGGAAAACTTTACTTGTTCCATTGGCAGATATTTTCTTATCATAACAAGCAATTCAGTACCTTATTTTTGCCTTTTATTCCTTTTAGTAAGATATTAATCTGGACTTGTCAGGTGAATATGAATTAAAATAAGTGCTTCAGATATTTTTGACCTGAAATTAGACAAACACACTTGAATTTTTACTTTTTTTTTTCATCTGAGACATTCTTTTAGGGGTCCTGCCTCTTTAAGGCTCCCTTTCCCATGTAGGCCCAGTCTGCTCTGGTTGGTGTCATGTTGTCAACAACTCTTCTAAACTCTTCACTCTGATGTGTACGCTCTGCACTGGCTTGCCACTGTGAACCATGGCCTTAACCAGATGACAACACAATGGTAGGATGTCACACTCTAAGGTCAATTTGGGGGGATCAAGACGTTTTATTTGGCTGCTAGTGCCACATAGAGGGGGACAGGGAGAGGTCTCAGGGCCCATTTACACGACAATGAAAACGGAGCGCATTTGTTGCGTTTGTGCCTTCCGTATAAATGAGATTGGTGCCCAAAGTGCCTGAATCACAAACTTTTGAAACCAGGGTCCAGAGTGAAAAGTTTTGAAAACATTTTAGTCGTTGTCTCAGCGTTTTCAGGGAAAATGATGACGCGCGGCACATGTGCAGTACTCTTTCAGATTTAAATAGCCTGTGCACCTAGGAACAACAACAACAACAGCTATGGTCGACTACAGAGAAACATGTGTGCTGCTAACTGTGCTCAGTTTGTTCTTGCTCCTCCAACAAAATGTGGATTTGCTGCGTCAATACTCTGACCAGCAGAGACGCATTTGATATATTCGCCAAGGACACTACAAACTTACATCGCCATCTTCTGGCCTGGCATGCACGCCACAGCGTTTTCAGTCATTCTTGCAGATCTGTGTGAATGCGGAGCGCTTTTGAAAACGCAAAGGACAAACCTTTCCGTTTCTGGTGACAATGTTGTCGTGTAAAAGGATCCTTAATCCTGCAGAGTTTTGGCCTTGTTCATAGAAGGGGCAGTTCTCAGGGCAAAGCATGTCTCTGTAAAATCAACAGAATGTTGTGCATGAAAATTCTAATAGATCAGCTGTTTCTGAAATATTCTGATCCGCCCATCTGGCACCAACAACCATATCATGTCTAAAGTCACTTAAATCACCTTTGTTCTCCAACCTGGTGCTAAGTTTACACTTCAGCAGGTTGTATTGATCATCTTTACATACCTAAATGCATTGAGCTGCTGCCAAGTGATTGGCTGATTAGTTATTTGCATTAACAAACAGTTGATTGGGTGTACCTAATAATATGGCAGGTAGGTGTACAATATGTTGGCTTTATTTTTGTTCCCATGGCAGCTTGAGTTTATATGACTGAACATCTGAGCAGTACGTTCTTAAAGCTTTGAAACTTCAGATCCCGTCAGTCATTACAATAAAACCGCTCGTATTGTTAAAACACATACGTCGTTAAAATGGACTGAAGTACTGTAAATATAAAGAGCCTTTCTCCCCTGTGGAAGCAGCAGAGACAGGCAGAGGACCTTGTGTGCTTTTGCGGATTAGCTCTCAACTCCTGAGTGAGTTTTATCAGAGCGGGCCCTTCAAGCATGACCACAGTAATGAACCTATTAGCCATGAAATTGACTTTTCTGATAAATAAGGAACAGAGGAGAGTTAAGCAGACCAATTTTGCATTTAGAGTCTTTTGTTTGAAATTCATAATTACATTCAGGCATTAGCCTTACTTTTTTGTCATCAAGTTTTCTACTTTACTTCCTCTCATTAGTGCACAGCAGAAAATTAACTGGACTTATGTTCTGAGCAGAGGCATCAACTGCTCTGAACAACCAGTATTTATATATAGAGTTCAAACTTTGTGAATAAGAAGAGGCTCATGTTCAAGGCTGTGTGACTCAGTCAGACCCTGCAAACTCGTCTATGTCCTAAAATAACACTTTAATCAACCCACTGTGATGACATTCAAACTTTAAGACCTCATGGTGCAAATGTCTGCATTTAATTGCTGCTTGAAGATGAACATGATTTGTCTTCCTGCTGAGACACATGACTAAATCAAGAAGCTTACTGAGAAGTCAGACAAGAGCAAGACTTGGCTGTGTATTCAGTTTTTAAGATAAATCTCTATATTTCAAATGAGGTCTTTGTTAAGTGATGTTGTTTATTTAAATGATGATTAGAAAACAAATAGATGTCAGGACTGAGTAAAAAGCTGTTTACAATAGGAACGACTGCCACTAATATGCTTGACAACTGCATAAAATTCCATCTGAAATAGAGCTCAAGGTTTAATTTGTTTTTCCCACTGCGGTAGCAATGTGTGAATGCGCAATAGTCACATAGCAGCACCTGCAATGTTGGTCGTGTGTCCTCAGTAATGTCATACATTGGCAAAGGAGGGCAAACAATGCAGTTCAATAAGAGGAAAACATGAAAAATTAAGAATATTTTGCAAAGATATTTATGTGCAGCATGTAAGTGTGTCTGTCTTGTGCAGCATTGTCATTAAACAACCTGAATCTGCACAGTGTTCAGTTTTCTGACTTCTGATTTCAGATGGACTTTCATTGACTGTCAGTCATAAAGAAGAGAAAATATGCACTTTAGGTCTCCTTGAACCATCACTGAAGTGACTTCAGGACATTATGGTGGCTGATGAGGGCAAATGGCCAACAATGGCTCAATACAGTTCAATAAGAGGAAAACATAAAAAGTTAAGAATATTTTGGGAAGATATTTTTGTCGTCCTTGGTAATATATTTCTTGAAAACCTTATGATTGATCCAAAAGTTTCGAGACTTGGCATAACACCTATAGGCATGGAGGGAAAAGCAAAAAAATATCTCCCACAAATTCTAGCAACAGCTGCTATAAAATATGTTATGATCAAATGGTTAAAGCCTGATCCAAAGATTTGTTGCCAGGTGGAAACTTGTTGAACCCATACTAAAGCAATGAACAGATATAAGCACAGTTTACGCATACATATGCACTAACAATCATCACCACCACCACCCCACCCCCTTTTTTTTCCAGTGTGTAGACCCTTAGTATTGTTTATTCTGTACAACAATGTTTCAGTCATTTTTGAATCTAATGTCCTCAGGCCTCAAAAAAAACATAATAAAAATGCAAAAATGTACATCATTGTTGTATTGATGATGAAATTACACTAAAAATTAAGTTCTAAGAATAAAATAAGAGGAAAACACCAGCAAGAGCAGAAACGCAGCAGAACCAAGTACAACAACACAAGTCCTCCAGGCCTGGAGAGGCTCTGGAGGAGGGAGAGGGACAGATGAAAGAGACCGTGGTCAAATCAGCTGGTCCTAAATTTGAGGTGCTCATGTATTTAAACCTTTACGGTAAAGAGGCAGGAGGAGGGTGACAGGCAGGCTGGGCGACTTTATCATGTTCCTGTTTTCCTTTTGCCATAAAAAGTGTAAAATAAAGGAGACGTGCACTAACGTTGGCTCCAAGACGCGTCGTCTTTCAACATGAATGAACAGAGTGTGTAATAATATTGTTGCAGCTTTTAAAGTGATCTATTTTTTAAGACCACAAAAATATTACTTACTCATAAAAAGTGCACCGTAGAAGTACCCTATACTGCTTGCACATATAGTCCAGGAGGTCCTTTTTACACTAATGCTAGTTTCATCAGGTACACATGGAAGAAAATTATATTATTTCATTTAATATCTGCCCCAAAGGGCTCAAAACAAATCATGCCATGCATTCATCGACCTTTAGTTGATATTATATTGTTACGCATTCTGTTTATTCATTGTGGAATAAGAAGCATCTTTGAGCCAACATAAGGCAAGACTCCTATTTTTGACCATAAAAGGAAAACAGAAACATGATAATGTCCTGCAGCCCGCCTGTCATTGCCCTCTCACTCTGCACGGAGCATTTACCGTAAAGGTTCAAATACATGAGCACTTCAAATTTAGGAGTGACTGCTAAAGGCACACAGGGCTGAACAAAATTTGAACAAAATATATCTTGCTATAGTTTTTCCTAAAAGACCACCAGGCACATGTGTTTGCATTTTTATGTGTATTAATTAAGTTACATTTTTCTTATTTGATCATAATTTATTTTGTATTCTAAATCCTGCTCCTCATATATGAAGCCAGTGGGTGGCATACGGAGCTAAAGCCCCAAATAGTTGATTAAATGTTGATTAAATGTTATTGATACAATCATAACTATGCTTTATCACCAGAAAGTCTAACCTTTAATTTTGTTGTCAGAATTTTAAAGTTTTATGAAACAAGAATAAATATCAGTGATCGTCAACATGCTGTGTTTTACTCTCAGAATGATGGAGACAGTGTGAGAATTATTAAAAATAAAGAAATAAAGCAACCAGGCAAAACCCATGAATATGCCTCTGCCAGTCCGGGTTCGAATTAGCCTGTGGCCCATTTGCAGAGTGTCCTCCACCTACTCTCTCTCGCCCCTTTTCAACAAGCCTATCCATCGTCTCTGTCTATCCCCTATCAAAAAAGGCACAAAATGCCCAAAAAATAATCTTAAAAAATATATATATAAAGGAATAATGTTGACTATAAATATTCCTTTTAAGGTGGAAACATTATATTTGGACACTTTTTACATGTTAAACCTACATTTGAGTTTAGAGTAGGAGGAAATGATGCGTGTGAGTCTCTAAATGATCTTAGATGAACTGGAGAGGTCACATGAGGTCACTGCTTGGTTTGGACTCTGCCCCTCTGCGCTCTGGCCCTGCTCTCCTTCCCTGAGCACTCTGATGTGCAGACATACACACACACACACACACACACACACACACAGATGGAGAAAGAAGGAGGAAATAATCTTTATAGATCAGTCTTCACAAATCATCTTGTTGCTTGCAGGTTACTGATTAAAACACCATCAGCTCTCTGCAATGTTAAAAGTTTTGTTCGGTCTGCGTGACGGTGAAGTGGAACAATTTGAAACTCACACAGCTGACGGATAAATGATCACAGCGGCATGATAGTGTAATTAACAGACTCTATACTGGTCAGAGCTTTGATCAGCAGCAGGACGATAAACTGCTGCACCCAGGAAACTCACTGAAACACGCCTCATGTGACAAAAGGCCATGTTGAGCTTCATGTTGATTCATCTGTCTGGAGCAGTGTTGTCATTAAACATGCACACAGAGACACACAGTCTGCTGCATGGTGATCAGTTCTCTGACTGCTGAGGCTGATGCTGAGGTGGCTGGATGACATGCTAAAAGCACACATGACTACTATTGCACACCTCTGCGCATGTGCACATTGCACTTGTGCTGTGGGACCTCCCATCTTAGTGAACTCTGGCACCCCAGATCCACCCCCTCCGTGCTGACTTTCACTGTTCGCCATGCCTGTCCAAACTTCCTCTTCAATCAATCAATCAATCAATCAATCAATCTTTATTTGTGTAGTACCAGTTTGTAACAAGTGTTATCTCAAGACACTTAACAATAGAGCAGGCTGAAGCCATACCCTCATTTTATAGATACACATACATACAAATATATGTTAACATTTGTATATACACATACATACATACATACATACATTCAGAGATGTATCCATCCAGGCGGAGACAAAGGGACAAAAAATAAAAATTTATGATAGAGACAAATCCATGGACGCCCAGATCATAAATCTGTCCTCATCCCATTTGTCTCTGCTGAATTTAAATTCAATCAATCGATCAATTAAGCTTTTTTTGTTTAGTGCTACATTTGTCTCTGTTGAATATAAATTTATTAAAGGTAAGTCCCTTGAGATGTGGCATTTCATTTTCAAGAGAGACCTCATGTCTATATGGTGGTAAAGATAGTTACTATGGATGTATAATCAATACAATCACTGATAGAGAGGTCATTCTAATATTTACATTAATATCTAAAATGATTATTAACTGGAGAGGAATGATGTTGATTAATATTGCAGCATCTAGCTAAACTACTATTAAAATGGGTTTAACTGGTCTAAAAGTATGAATTTATGTTAAATGATGTCGATGTCATTTCTGTTGATGGTTGATGCAGGATGGAGCACATGGAGTCAAGTGGGTCCACGGCTGCAAGTCATCCATGATTGTTTGTCATGGTCATACTAATATACGTGTGCTGTTTGCAGGAACTACCATGTATTTAATTTTGTTGATCTCTCTGAAGTTAATACTGGGTACTGTAATGATAATGGAATGGGGCTAAGGGAATGGCCAAATACTTGTAATCGTACTTACTGCAGCTTTGTAGGTCCACAGCAGCAGGCCGTCTTAAGGCCCAAACATACTCAGGCGGAACGTACGTGGAACAGACTCTGTGGCGGTCCATGCAGACTCAAAGCGGACGTCCACAAGGCGGAAGTATTTTCATCGTCAGTTTCACATGTCCATCTTCAACATGGCATATTCCCCTCTTTCATCTCTTGCAGCATGTAATGGCTGTACACACCACCGTCTCTTAATTTTAAAGCTTTGCGAAGCCAACAGGCAGAGCAGCTCCTCTTCCTCATCATCAGTATGCGACGCCATGACAGAAAAATGTAAACAATGCACAAGGATTGTGCTACTACGCAGCAGTGTGCTCGACTATGGAAGCTCTGATGACTGCAGACATTCCGCGAACACTTGAGTCTGTGAGCACCTTTAATCTTACCTACCACACGGCCATGAGAGCCCAAACAGCACTGTCAAATTCAACAGACCCAGGCTCCGTACATGCAAGCTCCAGGTAGTGTCATGCCCAAAGTGCGGTACCAAGCCCATAGTCCCCATTGAGCGGCAGTTACTGGTGCCTCACATTACCAGTTGAAATAAACATATCACATGTGACAAATGTTTCTAGAGCTCTGCATCTTTATCTGAGTCACTGTCCTCGTGTGACACCTTCTCTCTGACTCTGAAAATGAGTTTGATCTGTTATGATGATTCTGTTCAACAGTAGAAACATTAAATCTGCCATAGAGGCATAACACAGGGACAGTATTGTAATGAGTTCTTTGCCATTACCATGAAGAGCATCAAGTCTGTCCTTAAACAGGTGGATTGAGTATTTCATTTGCTGAGGAGCTGAATACCAATGAACACCAACTTTAGCCAATGTGAAAAGCCTCCAGACAATCACACCGTTTACAGAATCACCCCAACACTTCCCTATTTGCATGAATATTCTGTGACATCCAATCAAGAGATCCCTTTGTGGTGGGTGTCAGACCCTGGTTGATTGATTGTAGTTCTGCTTTGCGCCCCTCTGCTCAGAGCTCAGCGCTGCAATGACAGAAAGGACACACGGATGAATAATGCATGTCTCTATCAACCCATCTCACTAGCACAATGCCGGGAGAGAGAGAGATGGATAGATAGAGAGTGGTACAGATGGACAGGGGAAGTGAGAGAGATATTCTAGAGATTATAAAAGATGGTGTCTGTATGGAGAATATAACATCATCATTATCCAGTTTTGCCCAAAAAGAAAAAGGCAAAGAAGCATTCAGCTGAAAGTAATCAGATTACATGGTCGACAACATAGATCTCATTTCCATGTAGTTTTTAACGGAGACAAGCATGTGACTCCTACTAATCATTCATCATCGGTTGATTTTAGTATCCAGCATGCTCATTATTATTATTTTTTTTGGACTTCATATCCACTAGGGATGCATCACTGCTTTGTCAGACCGGGGTTCTTTGGTCATGAATTTGGTTGGGTTCAGTTTTGACATCCTTGGCTGTTGGTGTGCTTTTTTTGCCTTTTCTCCTTTTTCATTCTGGGCAAATTTTGTACAAGAGGAAGGAGCTATTCAGATGGAAATACTGTATTTTTTTTTTAACCCTGAACACTTTCTCCTTTAATTGTAAGTTAGAAAAGCCCTTCCCATAAAGATCCTTGATGCAGTTAATGATATAAATAAAAATACACAAATAAAAAACACTTTCAAGTGCTTTTTGCCCCAAGTTATCAGCTCTTATATCTATTTTGTAGAGCTCAAATGAACAAACGTATTTCTCCTTAAAAATGACTGTTTTTAGACAAATACTGAATTGTAGTTTCCTTGAAATTCCATTTGAACACAGCATGATAATATTTTATTTCTTGGTCAAACTGTCATATGTTTGGGCTTTCATTCAACATCATAGTTCAGCTATCAATTGTTAAGTTTGTGTCTAATGGTCAACCGGTTGGCAGCATGGACTTAAAAATTTTCAACCAACAGAAAGTTTCTGTGTCCTTTGCAAGGCTGTTTTAGCAAAAGAAGAGGATTTATTTCTTGCTGCAAAAGCCAGAATCAGTTATTTAGGCCACAGCCATCGTGAAAAAGACTCTTTGACGTATTATGATGCACAATGCTGATGTGCTTGTTGTTTATGTTTCACCCAGTGAATGCTTGTGCACTGATAGTTTGATATTACAATGCTAGGACTCAGGACCTAGATAATATATTGATAAGCTCAAACATTCTTGATTTTAAGGTTTTGTAAGTGCTGAGCTATCTTTATCCCTGTTCTCATAACAGGTTAAATGTAAAGATGCCCCAAATGTATTGGCTGATTTTTGTAAAAAACATGACTGTTTGATTGAAATTAATGCCTACCTACCACTGATCACCTGTGGATTAACCATGTTTACTCGTGGATGCCATCTGTTCATCTGCTGCCCCTGCTGCTCTGTCATCCTCTTAAATAAACTCTAGCAGAGTCTCCAAAACTTTGTCTTCAGTCTATTGAGTCCAATATACTAATCCAGTGTCTAAGTCTGGACTGAAATTCTCGCTGAGACCAACTGCATTACAGCTAATCAGCTAAGCTAAACAAGCGACACATTTCTCCAAAACAAATGCACGTCGTGTTTAGTGATGTGTTTGAGGTCCAGTCGGAAATGTTAATATGCACTTAGGTTGACTCGGCAGAATGAGTATTTGACAAAGCTAAGAACATGATGTGTTTAAATGTATTTTACAGAGTTGGAGATTTAGATTTTTGCTGAACCTTGAATAAATAAAGATGAGTGGGGGTGAGATTTGTTTTGTTGGCATTATGAAATAATTACATCAGTTAAATTATGACAATAAGTTCATATTTTTAATTATGTTGCCTTCTATTTATCACACTATTTGCCCTGTTTTGCCTGTTGGATTGAATTAATCGTTTTTGTCGGTCTGTCAATAATTTTGTTTATTGACATGAGAAAAAGAAGTGATAAATGAGTCTTTTGATTGTGTAACTCAGACGGCCTTACTGTAGGATACTTGTTGCAGTGCTCCTTGAGATCTTTTTGTTTTACTTTGCTGAACAAACCTTTAGATCACTTGTTAAAAAAAACATGGAACACAATCAGAATCAGTATTGTTAGTGGCTGATCTCACAAACAGGTGAACGCAGAGTGAGATATTTTGGCCAAAACTAAAAGCATTGTCACAGGAGTTGCCGTAGCAGGATTTTCCTTCCCCTGGTTAGCTATTTGCATTTATGAGAAGTTGAATGGGTGTACCTAATAAAGTGGCCAGTGTGTGTATCTGATGAGTATTTTGGGCACTATATTAAAAAAGACCAAATGAAGAAGAGTTTAGCACAAAGTCACCCAATACAAGGATGCTGCATGAACCATAACACCAGACTTTCACTGACGGGCAGTCTGGGCAGAAAGAAAACCTGCAGCTGTCAAATAACACAAAAGTGGGAGCAGTATATGCATGATGGAAGTCAAGTGACCGACACTGCATGCCCTTCAGTGTGACCATTTCTCATTCTGTGGTAAAATTGTATATCACCCAGCCCCAGATGCTCCCTTGCTGACACTCTGGGTTTAGTCACTCTAAAATGAGATCTCTTTTTAATGTTTGTCCCCACACGAAGTAAATTCAAATTTTCATCTGAGAAAAGTCTTTGTATTTCTCTTTGAAAATGCAAAATTTGGTCCTCAAGCTTTGCTTCCGTTTGCTCCGATAGAGGAAGCTATATAACTAAACACCTTTTAGGATAGTTTTCGTTCTCTGACAAAATTCAACAATGCCTTCTTGAATAATGCATAAGGATATCATATACTGCAGAAAAATATCTTACTTATCAACCTTGCAAGGAGAAATCAATAGCTAAAGGTCTAAGAATAGTGGATTGAGTGTGTATCTTTTCTTATAGGGTGCTTAATCTCAGCACAGCACCCTTGTAATACCCTGATAAAGACTATGAAAACAAGATAGCATTATTGTTCTCCTCTAAATTTGCTCTGATGATAAACACAAAAGTGTTTTTATCTGAGGTGAATGAGAGGGGAGAAGAGAATAATAATGAGAGAGGACAGACAATACTGTGATCTGACTTGTGTGAAGGTTTTAAATAATTAAGACAAATTAAGATTCATGACTTAGAATATCAATAAAGTCCATGTCAGGATAAGCATGAATATGTACAAGCTGACTTAAGTTGTTTATCTGAGACGTTCCGACCAGTTGCTGATCAGCACACTGAGGGGAATTAAGGAAAAAGAGGTGAAATGCAATCCCTGATAATGACTGGGGCTGGGCCATGATTTTATACATTTGTGGAAACTTAGGCTGTAGGCAAAGAAAAACCTTGTTGACCGTAATTACATACACAGCTATACCAATCAGTTGGACTTTTAAAAACTGCACTCTCTCTGTTAATGAATTCTTGGAGTAATGTGTCTGGCAGTATTTAGTCTCTTGTGGTGGAGTCCAAAGTCGTGACTCAAATTAAGATTAGGAGGTATTAAATTCAATTAAACTCATCTGAAAGTTTCAAGTTGTTTAGTGTTTGTTCATATTTAAAGAGCCCATATTCTGCTTTTTGAGTTTTTTGAGGTGTGGCATGGTGGTGCAGCAGGTGGTGCCTCACAGCAAGAAGACTGCCAGTTCAATTCCCGGGTCGGTCTGGGCCTTTCTGTGTGAAGTTTGCATTTTCTTCCCCTGCGTGCCTGGGTTCTCTCTGGGCACACTGTCTTCCTCCCACGGACCAAGAACATGCTGATGAGGTTAACTGGTGACTCCAAACTGCCCTTAGGTGTGAGTGTGAGCTGTGGCTCTGCGATTGGCTGGCTCCCAGTTTTACCCCACCCAATTATAGCTAGGATAGGATCCAACAGCTCAGGGTCTTCAAAGATCTTAGCAAATCATTTGAAATCTGGAGTGTGTGCTGCATTATGTAGTTTGGCTTCTACTGCCATGTTCTGAATCTCTCGATGAACTGTACTGTTGATGATATTAGCAAAGGTGTATTTAGAAACTGTTGTCATGTCATGTGGGCCTGTATCGATTATCTAAAATCTGTGTCAAACATGTATTGGCGAGGAGTGTACGTCATTAATCTGACACGCCAGACGTACAGTTCCATATATCCACCACGGAAATATTTCACTAGTCCATCTGGAGAAGAGCCCATAGAAAAATGTTTGCAGGGGCAGAACCTTCAAAAACAACTGCAACTGGTGATTGGAAGATCGTTCTGTCCATCACACTCATCACAGACCAATCCATACAGTATGACGTAGCAGCTAGACCCTGTTGTTAGCTGTTAGCTTAAACTAGGGTTCGGTTGTTAGACTATCATCTAACATTACAGTATACAACACAGATGTATCATTTACCACTTACATGTGACATGAACCTCGTCAACAACAATCCCCACCAAGTTCTCCTGGTAAACTTCTGTGGAGAGCATATTTCATCAGGTATCGCTGAGTAACCATGACTACCACAGACTAAATGGCATCGTTCGTAGGATTCCCAGCAGTGATCCCCGGTTGGGAGAAGAGAATAAACGTGATTTCCCCTAAGAGAAGCTTTAAGTGACATTCTTTACTACCCTTTTAAAGAAGAAATTGTCCGTTTCTGATAAAACTGCAGATATTGCCGCATCCACGGAGACCGCTTCAGAAGCCGCCATTGTTTTCAAACATGCAGTCACTTCCTGCTGTCGTCACATCTTCAGTTTCCACTTCTCTCCCCTGATTGGGCCGTCCAGCTTTTGACCATTAAAGCGTAGGAGATTGGAGCTTTGCAAGATGAATCTGTGTGATTTCAGACAATGAATCAGGCAGGTCCGTCTGCACTGCAAGGTTACTCAAGCATGTCTACATGCCTAAAATTGCTGCCATGTGATTGGCTGATGAGCCATTCTAAATAACAAGCAGTTGTATAGGTATACCTTATGAAGTGGCAGGTAAGTCTTTTTGTTTTAATATTATGTTTGACCTTTTCTGAACAGAAAGCAATGCTTAGGCGAGCACTTTAGTTTAGCCTCTCTGACCAGTGGTGCCTTACTCAGTGTTATTGTTGTTTTATTTTTACTATAATTTTGTCTTTTTCAATATTTCCTTTGACTTTTCATAATGTAATTGGTATATATTATTAGTGTATGTATATGTGGACCTCAGGATAAGTAATTTATACTTCAGGAGTAGCTCATTTTAATCAAAATAAAAGAAATAAATATGAAATAAATATAATTTACATTTAAGGACTACTTCGTGGATTCATAATACAGCGTGCATTTCCCCCCAGTTCCCAAATGGATACAGAATGAATCCCTCATTCAGCTAAAACAGATTGACCACAGTGTGAGCAGCCCAGACAATAATTACTCTTTTACCAGCTATTATGGGCCAGTTGCAGAGGAAGATTTCAATATGACCCAGTTTTTGGAGATTACTTGCGTTCTTCTGACGTCACTGTCTAAACGCTGGAGGCCTGACAGCTTCAGCATGAAGGGGAGACGTCTGTGAAGATTTCAGGAGCCCGGTGCAGAATGCAGAATGTGAGAACAAGCTGTTTGAAGGCTAAATCTTTCACAACCTCAGCAGCACACTAAATTTAAAGTCAGTAAATTAAATGACCTTTACAGAGCAGGAGCCTGATGTTTTACAAAGTCACTATGAGTTAACAAATGTTCATGACTATCAAAACTCATTCTAAATATGTTTTTACAACATTAATATGTGAATGTTTGAGATTGTTGTTTTTAATTATTTTAGGGAAAGTTACCTCTGTGATAGAAGTTTCCAATTAATGCTCACAAGCTAATCAGCTTTTTGTTTCATTACATTTAAAAGGGACATTGCCCTCATTTACATTACTAGTAAGATATCTTTTTAATAACTTTGGTCAATAATGTCTGAAATTATATTAAAAACAGCTGGTTGGTTTAGATTGTTGGTGTGATTTATTGCCAGGGGAAAACTGACTAAGAGGCCTCAGGGGAAACAAAGTCCTTCTCATTGCAGTTCAAAGATGGAAGTGAGTTTTATTGACTTTGGCTCAGGGCTGGATGATTAACTTTTTATTTCTGTCACAGTTATGATTACCAACCATCATAAAACAAAATAATAGAGATGAAAAGATGATTGTGCTGTATTGAAACACCCTCTTCTCCATTAAACATGTGATGTCCAGACTATCATCTGCAGTGCAGCAGAATAGTTGAGTTCGCGCCAAACATCCAATAAAGACTATCAACACAGATTAGCATCTGTTTTAGGTTATTTCCACACCTAGGTCATTTTAGAGAGCTGTTTCAATTCAAGTCTGTGCTCTGCACTGCACATTTGAATATCAACCGCCTACCCTACTTAAGTGATGTTTGTAATGTTTTCTGACGACCCTGATGAAGGCTACAAGCTGAAAAGCGTCGGTCTAATAAAGTTGTTTCCTGAATTACAAGTGTTACTGGTGCTATTATGTATTTCAGATCGGGCCATGAGCTCTGTGTAATTTACTGAATTTTTAGCTGAAAGCACAGTAAGAAAACAGCTTCTGGGAGATTATACACTGTTCTTAAAATATTTCCAATGCTTTACTTTTCTGGCAGGCAAGCCCCTTTGTTTTGCCACAGCTTTGTAATGCTATGCATCTTTCCACCAGGAGTGAAGTGGAAGAGCATGTCTGCTGTACACAAAGGTCCTAACAGTGAAAAACGAGACCACTTCCTGTCCTTGTGAAGTTTTCTAATGGCTGATGGATTTCACGGTGTGTTGTCGTCCTTGTACAGTGGATCCTCCCATTTCTGAATCCTCCTGAGGCATCAATTAGCTCCCACTCTGTCAGCGGCTAATGGCTTTCTAATTGAGTCTCCACAGGTAGTGTACCTGTTTGTAGAGGTTAGATTGGAGTGAAATGAGCAGGACACAGTGCTCGACTATATGCTTTTTTTCTATTATTTGTCATTTCAGAGTGAGCAGCAGGAGCAAATATCCTCTGTGATAAGTGTCACTCTTGGTTTGTATCTGGTTTTCACCCCACTGCTTCACATCCAGCAGGCTGTTGTGTCATGCTGTTCAGCTCTGACCTCTCTGACTGGAATTGGCTGCAAAGAAAGTGAAAATGTAATCATGAAGAACAAACACAGACCCTTTTGTCCATGGTTTTGATTCAAAGAGACGGAATTCAATTTGCAGTTTGCACATTTTGATATTAAACAACACACGACTCTTTCCTTGACTTTAAATTATGTATGAAAAAATGAATCATATAAAGTCTTAAGATGGGTTTTTGTGGCTAAAGTGGTACATTTTATCTTGCACATCTGTCTGCATCACTGAATCAAAACTTTCTCTTCAGTTGAACATCAACAAACATCCATTTAACTTTCTGATTCCTCTGCCACATATCTCTGCAGCCTGCTTTCTGCCGAGCCTCTTACCAGCTCCAATCTTCTTTCCAATATCCCACTCTAAGGTCCATTTTCCACTTTCCATTATCATTCCCTCGCAGGGCCCTCTTTTTAGAGCGCCCTCGTCATCTCCATCTATTCGTGGCCTTTTAAAAGCCTCTCTGTGTTCTCTGACCAGACTGAAGGACACCAGCAACGTCGCCAATATCACCTGTGAGAGTTTTCCCATTGATTCTGATGTATTTGTTGTCTAATCATTCAGCCTAAACATTTACAGCCTTTGTATCTTATTTCATCCTTCATCATGGCCCTTTAGCCAAATCAGCTGCTCTGTATTGATTAGATAATGAGTGCATCAGTGCCGAAACATGGACTCTAGCTCTCAGTCCGGTAAAGCAATAAAGGACTATTGATCACGCTGCTCAACTGACAGCTGACTGTTCTGAATGTGTATGTGTGGCTTGTAGCTCCTCAGTGGAAGGTGCTGGGTTGCTTCAGTGTTGAATGTACAACTGTTGCTATTGCACTAAATTGCCTGTGGAGCTATAAATCAGCTGTAATTAAGTGCTCAAGCTTCAGTCTTAAATCATACTATACTACAGTATTATTGGGTATTTGTGGATATGTGGTCTCTTGGCTGGAAGGTTGGCTGTTCAATCATTGGTGCGACTCTTGAAGCTCGGGGTTGACTGACAATTTCAAGCAGAGTGTTACCATTGCTTGTACTGACAGTCCCCGGTCCTCTTAACAGATAAACATTTACAAGTCTGCGCTGAGTACAGTTACACATCGCTCCAGACAAAATGCCAGTCATCTGACAAGCCTGCTACAGCACCATCTTTATGCTGCTACTCAAATTAACTTACAACTACTTTGAGTCAATGTTATTACTTTTGTTGTGTTTTTGTGGGTCATAGTGCAAGTCCAGCCCAATTTCATCACATAGACTGTATCTACAGAATCAGAATGTCCTTTATTTTCATTATGCAAAATGTACAAGATTGGAGAGCTTCTCCTTTTTCAGTGCAAATAGATAGTTGCGTAAAAAAACAGAAGTAAAGTATAAAACAGTTGTAAGACGTACAGGTACAAAATATATACAAGATAAAATCCTACAGGACAGTGCAATCAAAAATCTCTATATACCAATATAAGATAGAAAGGATAAATATTAAGAATAAAGATAAATATTTCTGTATATATATGGAAATGTATTTCACAGGATAGTTGAATATTTACTGAATACTTATAGTGCACTTGGTGATTAATACTTACAGATGATTGTATATCACATATGATTGTATTGCAAGGGATGAATAAATATTGAGATAGTATTTAAAGCAGACCAGTGACAGTGTATACATTGTACATTATATTGATGGCTGGGGTCATTGCATTTGCGAGTTCAGGGTGGTGATGGCTCTGGAAAGAAACTGTTTTCATCCTCAACTTGTGGAGGGTGGCTATGTTACAAAACATTTGACAGGCTTTGGTCTACCAGAAAAAAAGTTCAGTGTGAATGCTAACCAAACCAAATGAAATTTGTATCTATTTTGCCTTCAAACTGATCCAAGTCCACCAGCTGGTGTCTGGTTCAGGGTGTACCCTGCCTCTCCCCAATGTCAGCTGGGATGGTCTCCAGCCCTGAAACCCTGAAAGGGGTAATTAGATAATGGATGGATGTAAATTTAAATCTCAGTCGTCCCTAAACTGGTCTAGGCATTCTGCGCATGATCCACTGTTTCTCTGATAGGCTTTGACTCAGAAGCTGATCAACATTTAAGCCAAGAATAGCAGAAGTTGGTGTCATCTGCTTTCAGATGTTACTGTTAGAACTGGGAGTAGCATGTATTTTATTTTTACCAACAGTAAAATGTAGGGCTTGTTGAAAATGTGCATGCAACTGATTTAGTGCTTACCTACTTGTTAAAGGGGGCACACTCTCAAAGATAATCAGTCTGATTTTTGGCCTGATTATCCCCCTTCAACCATGTTAAGCAAGACTATCACACCAGTTTCTCTTGTGGTGTGAGATGTGTGAAGAGGGCTTTTTCCCTCCTGGATCAGCTCACAGTAGGATTCAAGCTGCCCTATCTGAATCCCTAATTATTGAAATTGTTAAATATTTTTAACTGAAAAATCGGTTGTATGGGAAGGACAGCAAGGGCAAACAAGCAAGTTCTCTGTGTTTTGTCACATGAAACATAAAGTTAGCCAATCAGGAGGCAAGCTTGCCAATGCAGGGAAGCACAGCAAATGTAGTTATGACTTTGGAAATATAAACACAGTAATAAGGGGTATAAGGGGTTTTTCTTTGTATGTGAATGGCATTTCTCTATATTTATTTCTTTGCATACATGTTCGAAATAAATTCAATTTAATTCAGTTCAATAAAAATACTGTGGCTTTGGAAATAATATATACTGTTTATCTGCTTATATCCAGAGTGGTAGGCCCTTGGCCACTTGTTTAGTAAGTGCAACACAATGGGGTTCAAAATCATCTTTAATGCTGCAGACCAGTTGATTCAGACTACCAGCTAGTGTGCACTTATTTCACTTACACTTGTTGAACCAGAGATTAATTGCAGATAAACTGATTGGTTGATAAGTGGGTGTAATTTCTTTCAGAGTTTTTCTTTACTTGACTACAGCTCTGCGCAATCAAAGAAGTAAAGCAAAGGCAAATGATGGCAAGTGGGATAATTAGGCCGATCTGCCCTGATACCTCATCTCAGATTGGCTGAAGACATCTCTAATATTTTATGCACATGCAGCTACTCACAGCCTCTAATTAGAAACTATTCCCGACATCTTTCTATAAATAGCACAGAGTATTAGTCAGTTTTTTCTCCTCATTGTTGTACACACCATCCTCATGGTGACATTTTTATGTCCGGGTTAATGCTGCTAATTGCCCACTCTCTTGTCTGGCACGGAGCTATTTGTCTCCCTCTGTAACGTCTATTAATTATGAATAAAATGAGATCTCGTAGTGTCACTGCTCATATTTCACCTCCTACTCACACTGCTTTGTCCGCTGGGCTGCTGCCTCCTTTTTCTTTCTCTGCTGTGTGAAAACTCCTCTGCAGAACCTGCTCCCCACAATGAAGAGAACATTTTAATGTGTGTTTGAAACACAGCGTTTCCTGCTCAGGCTCTTGGCCATTGTGCACATTTGATAATTCTGTGTCTCCTGAAGTGGGTTTTTTTTTTTTAAATAGAATTTGCACACACAACCACCAGCTTCTGTATCTCTTTCCCACTCATATTGCTCTGAGTGGTGGAGCAGAAAATAAGAGCGCGCCGTATGTGTGTGCGTGTTTGTGCGCGTGTGCGGGGGTGTATGTACTTGTGCTTGCTCTGAGTGGGTGTTGTTTCAGAGATATGTGAGATTATATGCATGTGAATTATGCAGCGTTTTCTGTTCTGGTTCAGAGGATTCTAGTTTATTTGTCAATGCTGGACAGTCTTATTACCAGGGCTGCTGTAAACCAAAGAAACACAGTGGACTTAAATTAAAGCCACACATTGACAAACTGATTGCTCATTTAAAACAACCATAAAAGAAAACTGCATGTTAATTAATTTGCCGGAAGAACAAAGATCAATAATCAAAACATTTCCTGATGAATAAACCATGGATGCCCGAATCAGGCGTTTTGTGGTCGATACCTATCATCCATCACATGTTAAAAACTAGAAAAGCACTCAGAGAGCGCGGACCTCTGCCAAGCAGCTCAGTTCTGGCAGTGGCTTTTCCACAACCCCTGTAAAAAAAAAATTCTGGATCACCAGATCCAGAATAGTGCCAGGATCTGGACCAAACTCAGCAAATACATGGAGGTTGTTATCCTGTATGAACAAAACAAGTTTTGGGAACATCCATTAATATTTTGTTTTTATATGCATTATTGAATGTCGTCAATAGGATTTGTCATTATAAAGTTCAATGTGTTTTTGTGCTGTCAATCTGGGTCGGATCCAGATGAAATTTACCTTGATGATAGAGACGTAGAATCCAAATTATCCTGTGAAATTGGAAGCAAATCCGTTAAAAAATGCAGAGATGTGATTTTTTTTTTTTAAATTTCTGCCCAGTGTTAACCAATGGGATTTTTGGAAATGTTGGGAATTTTTTGCATCCAGACAAATGTAAGTATCACCACCAGAATCTAATCATTTCTAAGTTGGGCCATTACAACATCTCCTAAAAATTTCTGAAAAGTCCAGTCAGTAGTTTTTGCGTAATCTTGCTAACAAACAAACAAACAGACAGACACTGGCAAAAACATGACCATCTAGGAGGAGGTAACCAGGAATGGGTATCGAAAACCAATTCCAGTTGAGAACCAATAACAGTTCCCTCAAAGAATCAATATCATTAGTCTTTTTGCTTAACAATTCCCTTACCAAATCCTTCCACTTTGTTCCACATGCCTTGCAAATCAGGGACATCCCACTCTCATCAGAGGCAGTCAAAGATGTGATTACAGCAGACCAGAAGAGAAATAATCCAAATTGCAGCTTAATTTTCAACAAAAAAACACTTGTGACACATTTAGTGGATGGAAACATCTAAAACTTGCTGAAGAGTTCGTCCATGCAGCCCGGCATTAGATATCTGAAAAGACGTGTGTTTGATATTGTCGTCATTGAAAACCTAGACTTTAGCTCACACAGACGATCCACAGAAATCAATAACGGTGGATGGGTCCCAAAACCTTATGGCATCATCGGTCATAAATCATGTAGTCTGACCCTGGCATAAGATGTAAGTGAACAGCCGAATCCTGTCCAGAGGTGGTGGCTCTGTTGTGTGATGCGTTGATGTAAAGGTCATTTTGTTTCGCTGATGTACTAATTGTTGCACTGCTCTTTAAATTGAATGGCATCCACCAAACTGCTGTGTTTATGCCTGGGTATTCTGTCCTTGGCATAGTCAGACTTCTGTCTCAGAGTGTTGTAAGGTTTGAAGTGTTCAGGAGTGTTGCGTTTCTGAAGGATTCTCTGGAGTTTTTCAGATACTCCAGACAAGTAGGGAAATACAACACTCATCTAGTGGTTATCTCACTACATGAAGGTCTTGGTGTAGGCCAAGTTAGGGTAGATGAGTTTTCTTAGTACTGCCCTGTGGTGTTTCTCTTTTTCCGTCTTACTGTCTGTTTTTTGGGGGTATTTTCTGGGCACTCTGTGTAAGAGTTCTGAGCCCTTGCCTAGTCAACTGTTAGAACAGAAGAAGCCTTTTGGAGAAGAGGAGAAACTCCTTCAAGAATCTGAACCAGTACAGTCTCAACTTGGATCAGCTTTGGATTCAACATGGAAAACTGCTTGATTGTGAGTTTGCATCACAGCAGCTTGTTTTATTGACCAAAGTCAAAAGGAAAGTGAATTTAAAGATAGTGTATATAGAAAGATGGTGTAGCTGCGGTAGACTACATGTAAACTCAGGCTTCAACTGTTGTGGACAGCTGGTCCTGAAGCAGCTGTGCTACAGTTTTTGTTCCTGAATTAAAAGCTGGAACTCACCCAGGTCTCCTCTCCTTTCCTGTCAGATGGAACCGTTTAGTTTCTGTTTCATTAAAACAAGCAGCGGTGCATAGCCGCCTGATAATGAAGCTGTTTTGATTTTTTTTAAATGTACAAAATATTTTTAAAAATATGTATTGCTTTTAACTCGAATAGAGGGACACGTCAAAAGTTGCCACTGAATTTTTAGCAAGTTTGTGCAGTTTCTTTGGATCAACCTTGATGTGGAAAGGCTTAAAGTATAAATGAATAACACAATTTAATGATTCATTCATTACTTGTGTTTATTTATTTTATTTATTTACTTGTTCATTTATTAAGCATAGACAAACATTCATTGGTGCTCTAGCGTTCAGTAATGTATATGTTCCAGGTACACTGCTTTGAGTGTTAGCAGCATGCTAATATACAAAACCTGTGCACTGGAGGCTTTTAGAAGATATAGACAGAAATGAGTAAAAGAAGATTATTAAAAGAAATTTTTTGAATTAGAAAGAATACAGTATGACTGTAAATGCAAAAAGAATAAAATACAACTATACAAATATACAGTGATGTTATTGATGTATTTCAATAGTTATTGACAGACTGAAAAACATTGAACAGCAGTGCACAAACTAACTGCTTCTTGAGAAATTAAGTATTTGTATGTCTTGGGCCGTTCACGAGCCTTGCGTTTCCTCATGGACAATGAATACGGACAGCTTCGGAAACGATGGCGTCATAGTTCCATCTCTTGCTTAAACCACACACATGAACCCTGACAACAGTGGGCGAATACAATGTTGCGTTCGTGTTTCTGAAGAAGAAGAAAATCTTCTGCTCCTCTTCGACCATTTTGAGGAACTTTGGGACACGGAGAACAGCATACGCTAGTGTTTGTTGACATTTCTCATGATGTATGCGTGCTCCATGTCTTCTTCTCTGGTTTTGGTGTATGTCTGCAGCAGCGTTACAGCACTACTTAGGTGCTTAGTAGGGCTGAACAATTTTAGGAAAAGATCTAATTGCAATTTTTCGGACAGATATTGCAATTTCAATTTGATTCACAATTTTCTTCAAATCAAGCTTCAGTGCAATATTCACTATGTATACTATATATATAAGGAAATCAACGATCAAAAGCACGTAACACATTATTCATCATCTAATATTGATGATAAATAATGTTATTATTATCAAAGGGATACTCCAACTTCGTATAAGTTTGCAACATTAATGTTAATTGTAGTTATGTAAATAATTGCAATTATACAAATCAATGTAGTATTGAACTGTCACAAACTAAATAAATAAAAAGTTCATTGCAAATAAAAAGGGATATTCCAACTTCCACTTCTAAACAGAGGCTTTGTGTTGCTGACCTGCTTACCAGCACTTCCGCAGTGGAGATGTGATGTTCGCGAACTCTTTTGAACTGCTCTTTTAAGTGAACAATGACAATTAATTGTCCGTTCATTTGTGAGTCATTCTCAAATGCAAATTGCCTACAGATCTGTAAAATAGTATGTGTAAAACAGTTGAAACAACAGATGCTGGGTCACTCAGGAGCACTGCAAAAAATCGCAGTTTTGGAGATCACATGATCGCGTTGTCTGAAATTGCGATTTCGGTCCGAAACGATAAATCTTTCAGCTCTAGCGGACGGGGCCTTGTGAGCTGATGGTCCAGAACCTTGGATCCCAGCCAGGGGTCTGGGCCTCCTAGGGTCTCAGGGGGCGCACAAGGCTCTGTCAGCTTTGAGATTTAAGATCATCACAACCTCCTGAAAATACTTGGCACAGGCTTTTGTTTGTCGAACCATAGCAGCTTAGCAAAGGTTGCCATGAGAAGCTTCTCAATGATTGGTGGGTCAGTGAACCAGTCAGAGAATTGACAAAGGGTCATTGCCATTAATATTTGACATGACTTCACTTACAAATAAATGCTCCTGAGTTCTCTAATACTCTGGAAATAACAGATTAAACTCCTCTTGGCAGGAAAAATTGCGTATGTGATCGTTCAACCACTGTGATTTTGTCAGACGAGAGCTTATGGACAAATTAATTGACCAGCCAAATGGAGGGTATCAGCTCCTCTAATTACTTTAAAATGATCCACTTAGAAGTCCCAGTCCGCGTGTTTAAAACGTCCCTTTAATGATGTTACATGTGATGGAGAGGTTGGCATGCCTGTGTGAGTGTGGACGGGCAGGCAGACAGGTGCCTGAGTGTGTTTGTTTGGAGGGAGGCGAGAGCGAACGAGGAGAGCTGTGAATCCATGATTAATGCAGCGTTGCCCTTGTATCTTTCAGGGAGGAGAGAGGGCTGAGGTGAAGCTAACAGCATTAGCATTCTGCCCGTGCCCCTGCTGGAGTCTGCTTTGCCCCTTTACAGATGCTCTGCTGTCTTTCACGTCACTGAATAGACACTTCACAGACTTCTCAGTCTGGAGCCTCACCAAAACAGCTGCTTTTAAGTCCGCTGCGTTCTTGTCAAACCACTTTGATTTCTAAATACACTTTTTATGAACTGAGCTGTGTAGTCTGACAGCTCTGTCATTAAAATCAACATCCTCTATCTGATGTCACGTCTGTCCCGCCCATACCTCAGCAGCTGAAGGGGCATGTTACTTAATGGATGCCAGTGCTAAATACATACTCTGTGCACAAATTCCATGCTGTAATCTGTAATCTACATATTCAACCATGATTATCTCCCTGTTCAGTGAGGTGTACTAACAGGAAAAGCTAATATAGCCCTCAATTGCATGTCAGCAGGTTGTTGACATTACATCACCAAGAATAGCTCCAGATGGGGGAGCAGGAAGTGGTTTCTGTTTTTAGATGCAAAGCAAACATTGTGTTGTTTACAGCTGTGCCAACCCGTCATTTTGGGGAAGAACAAGCCATACTTTTTACTTTCACCAAGGAGGAAATGTTTTTGCCACAGTTTGTCCATTTGTTTTTCTCTGAGCAAGAGGACTCAAAATGCTCGCAACAGATTTTGTAGAAATTTTCATGGAATGTTGGTCACGGCACAAGCAAGAAGTGTTTAGATTTTGGTGGTGATCCAAACCTGGATGTGGATCCAGAAATTGTTAAAAGGATTTGTTCACATCTGGAGATAGGGCAGTTTTCCACATTTTCAATAACAACTCAAGAAGCGTTCAACTCTCTGCTAGTTTGGCAGAGTGGTAAGCAACTAGGCACGACCCATTCACAATGCTTCTGCTGGCCCGGGTTCAAGTCCAGCCTGTGGCCAGCTTGCAGAGTGTCCTCCCCCCCTCTCTCACCCCCTTCACAAGTCTATCCACTGTCTGTCTCTCCCATATCAATCAAGGCACAAAATGTCCCTCAAATAATAATTCAAAAATATTATGATTACATTTTCAAGGTCATGGCAGAAATAGGGAGGAACCAAATTGATTGTGACTGAATTTGGATGTAGATGTGGGAATTATGTAAAAGTTAGTTATCATTACAAGACAGGCTTGTTTTACACATTCTTTCTAAAAACTCAGCTCAGAATGTCAGAACTGCAGTGGTGGAGGTCTCTGCTCTCTAATCACTACTGGTTAAATAAGTAATGGGTGCTCTGAAATAAATGAGATAATGATGCTTTTTGTTGTAATAATGTTGATACTAACACGGATACTGATGCCAGTCATTTCTCAATATGCATATGATATAGTGATGCAAATATGACTTTTATAAGTTGGTGATTTTCAAAGACTGAAACCAACTCAGAAAAAACACATTACCAATCATCATTTACAAAGTCAGTTCAGTCTTAAGTTTTAGCGTTTAAACAATGCATTTATGAGATGTTCCACTTTTAAACATTAATGTGACGTAGTTTTATTTTTTTTGAGAAATTGATTATTTTTTAGAAAACAAATACAGACATATTTAAAAATATATATTAAACACGTAGGTCTTGGCTGCATTACTTAATAAATCTTCTTGAATTAAACAGAATCAATTCCTAATAAGTTACTTGAAAATATTTCTTATTTCTTCTTGTGTCTCCGTGTGAGCTCTCAGATGCAGCTGAGAGCTGTTTGCTAGGCACGATTGGTCTCCACACAGAGAGAAAGAGAAAATTGAAAGCAGTTAGGAGAAGAAGATAAATATACAGTTAGTCAGAGTACCCATTTAAGGGATGTATGATATTATTGGTACGGCCTAAAATGTTAAATATCAGTTTCAGCTGTATATCCACTAGAATATTGGCAGAAAAAAAAAATGTACCATAATTCTGCACCTGATCATAACTGCATGGGTGTAGGGCGATATGGCCTAAAAGAAAGAAATCCTGATTTTTTTCCACATCACTTGATTTACATTTTTAATATTTTTTTTCCCTCTCCAAAAAAAAAAAGGATTAAAATAAACATTCCAAGTGACATAAAAATTACATGAATCAAGTTTTGCCTTTATGTTGTCAAAATAAATTCCCAAACCAAAAAGAATTTTCCTCTTAAACTTAAAGTCTGTGTCATAAAATGTTGATTATGTAGTTCAATCATAGGCAGGTTTGTTTGTATAAACACTGAAAGCTAAGGTATTTTCACAGAATATTAACATGAAACTCTCATTTAAAAAACAAATGCAAACCTATGAAAGTTCTTGTGCAAAACTTGACAGGGCCTACAATCACAAAAACTGAATTTTCAGTATTTATATTTTTAAACATTGCAACAACTTACAATTGGAGTAAGTCAAGAAAAAAGTCTTGATTTTTAATTTTTAAATCTCCTCGCAGAAAATAATTTTTAAATAATTGATTTAATCGGTATATTGCTCAGGCCAACATGAGTGCATTTTAACATCAAGATGTATAGTCTTATTTTACTGTTACTAACACAACTAGACTGTCACACTGAAATAAACAGGTCCATTTTTGTGAAGTTTAGTGCTTGTGCTGTTCAACAAAAATATATGTATTTGCAATAATAAGTTAAGAAATATCGGCAAATCGGATATTGGCAAAAATCCAATATTGAGCATCCCTAACTCATTTGGTATTGGTATTTTGTGGGAATACTCAAGACCTAAAGAGTACTTATAGAACTGATTCTTCTACTGCAGTATCAAGACTCCCATCTGTAACCTGAGTTCAGTGGTGATGACACAGAAGGGCAAAAAGAATGAAAAATGTTGTGAAGAAACATTTGCAAACTTCCATCGAAACATCTGAAACCTTAATGCACAACAGGTTTTTTTTTTTAATCTGTTTAAAATCAGACATGTTAACATCCCATGACAACTACAAGATAACACAAAACACTGATTTACTTTTCGGGCAAAAACCAAAGGTTAATCCCTTACTTCAACAAATCTTGAAGACATTTTGGAGGACTTCCATCAGGCCTTGCACACAGGTCCGCTCTGGCTGACTGATGAACAAATTCGATTTTCAAGATCAGAGGTCAAGGTCAGGATAATTACTTGCTATCAATATTTCTCTGAGTCACACCACCCCAAAGTCCACCCCTGCCCTTCTTCCTGACCCATCACTGTGCTCTCGCTGTCTGGCAGTTGTACACCACACAGAGATAAAAGCTCTGGCAGCTGTTCTCCTTCATTTATGTTCTTGATACAGGACTTCACTTTTAAGATGCAGGAGAAGTAAGACGGTCCTTCCTTCAGGTTGGTGAGGTTGTAAAAGGGCCTGATTTTGAGCTGACATCAAACTCATCACGTATTTAAATCCTTAACACCACACTGCGCTGCCAAAAGCATTTTGGATGTCATTTGGAGTGCTGACAAAAGGTACTGTAGGGTAAGGCAGAGGCAGAGGAAGGAGCACATGGAGGAGCTGCTGCATGGTCTGACTGTGCAGCTTTTGACATTTCTGGTTCTGTGCTGCATTACAATTTAAAGTATCAGCACACAGCCACCCTAGAAACAAAGTCCAAAACATGCTTAACTTTATTTCTGTTCCACTCTGAGCAGGGCCAGCTATATATGTTCATGCTGAGGACTTGGCTGTCCTAATTTACTTTGTGTTTCGCTTAAAAGAGGCCATAATTGTAAGCAGGAAGGAAAGAGAGATCATGTTGTCTTACACTCCAACCCATTTACCCTCTTAGGTATAAAAGTTTTTAATACTTAACGTAACCACTGCTTGCTTTTTTCAGTAGATTGATAGGCTGGTAGCTCACTTGTTACCTCCACCAAGAAGGTTATGTTTGTTAGCAAGAATACCCAAAATTACTGAATGGATTTTGATGAAATTTTCAGGAGATATTGGTAATGGCTCAACTAAAAAATGTTTAGATTTTGGTGGTGATCCAGATAACCGCCATTCGTGAACAATCGTTTTTGCTCAATAACTGTTTAACTAATAATGACATCAATATGGTTCCAAGTGCTAGGTTTGTGCTCTCTGAGTGCTTTCTGGTATTTAAAGAGCTATTAGCAGGTTAAAATAAATTTTTAATACAAGATCTTGTCTATATGTGCCTTGATTTTCAAAGTTTTTCAAAAGAGATCAAATTTTAATGAAAAAGTGCCTATTTTCAGTAGGGCTGCCACAAACTTTTTTCTACACTGTGTCGTACTACATCAAAAGGGGATCATGTTCTCCAAGTCTAAATATAATTAACAGTTATAGAATCTGTGTATCCTTCATTCTTTCAATTCTTAATTGACAATCGAATATTAAAAAAATATAAAAGTAACTGTTTATTTTGTTTGTTTTTGAATCTGAAAAAACAAAAAAAATTCAGGTTCAGATTAAAAATACAAAATGGAACAACAGGCCACAGGATCGAATTTGATTTTAAATTTAATATGCCTTTTTCATGCAATTTCGTTGGTTTTTATGAGTTTGAACAGTTCCTTCATGTTATTTTTCCACCATCTTAACATTCTTACTCTTCATTTTATGTTGTAGGGTGAGTCAATACTCTGTGTCTGTATCCTACTTTTCAGTTTGAGAGGACATTTAGTCTGTTTTCCCCAACATGAATGATTGCTAGTTTGTTTACTGCATCCCCTCATTGTGTTATTGAACACTGGTTCCATCGAAGCAAAAGCAAAGTGATGACCACATTCTGTTTCCCATGAATTCTGTTTCCCATGAATTCTTCACAATAAAAGTCTTCATTTATTAATTTGTCACGGGGCTTTTGAGATGAAACAGCCTATCAGTGTGTGGGGACATTTGCAGCAGCAGCATCTCAACACAGCAATCTGAGCTTACAAGCAGAGAGGAGTAGAAAGACTTGACTTGCCCCTGGCTTTGGTAATTGCTGAAACTCAGAGAACTTTTCAGACAATGATTTATAAAAACATCTTCCCCTTAGGTTATAAAGTTGAAACAGTGATTTATACAAAAAAAATTTCTGCTTTCATGCAAATACCGCTGGCTTTAAGGGGAGTGGTTTCGTATTGCAATAAGTTGTGATGGGTGAATATCAAATGAATAACTCACACTTCAGCAAAACCCTGTTTGTCCTTGATGACTCTGAGCAAAATGACGTGTAGGGTTGGCTCAAGCCTAAACAGGGTTCTTAGGTTCTTCTTACTCAGTTCTTTCTTACTAAGTCTTCATGAAAGTGGTGGAGTAGTGGAAAGTAGTTCTCACAACCAAACCTAAACAGGTTTCTTACCCTTGTTCTACCTCCCTGGTCTCATCTTTTTACAGACTTTTTTCTTGTTTTGTGTTGCTGGCACCTGGAATGTTGTTTTTTGCCTGTTAGTTATTTAACTTTTTTAACATAAGAATGCAGTAGTTTTAGGAATTTTTGATCATGGTTATTATGGCTGATGAAAGCTTGCATAGAGAGTAAGTTCTTGGACACTGAAGCTAATTGATTATTCTGCTGAATTGTGAGCTCAACTTGACAAAACATTGGTAATAGGAGGTGTCAACATGGTAATCCCCACACTGCGTAGGTTTCAGACAAGACAATTAACAGCTGTATTATCCCAGAGTTGCATCTAAAGTTGAACAGTTCACATCTAAAATTGAAAGAAAAACGATTATCCGTCAGAAAGCACTACTTAAACATGGACAGTACAGGATCAAAAGTTCACCAAAAAGGACACAAAAGTTCCTGGAATGATTTTAAGAAGAATTAGACTGTGTTTAATCAGTTAGAGACCTAATCAATACAACTTATTCAATAAATGGTGCTTGGAGCTGAGTGTGTCTCTGAAAGTCTGGTGGCCAACCTGAGTTTCTGTTATTGTCTGAAGGAGTTTGATTTACACTTCCTAATGATAGGGAATGGTGTAGGTATAGGTATGAGAATAGATTTTATGTCTCATGTTGTAGTGTCTTCTAATGGCCCTGTACTTTCTCACGGAGTGCGACTGTCTCCGAAAAGGAACATTTGTGTCAATAGAAGTGATTGTTTGTGGTGCCAGCGCTGTCAGAGCTGTTTAAGCATGTCTGTTTGATCCATGGAGCTCGGCTGATCACAGCAGCCGTTGTAGCAATCGATCGCTGAGTTTGTGTTCCTGTGCTTGTCGTCCCTCCCTCTCCTCGTCCTCCTCCAGCAGACTGAGGAAGTGTTTGCACACACAGCTTGTTTGGGTAGTTATTTCTGCTCTGCCTCAGGTCACATATTGAACTGAACCTACAGTAATAACTTATTCAACACTGTCTCAACACTGGGAGCTGCTGATTGTCTCTGGCTTATTTTTAATGCCACAGGCTGGATTTTTCTGGGACTTTGTATCAACCATCATTCAGAAATGATAAGAAATCAATGCCTTAACTTTTGGTATTCATGTGTATTTTACAGTTTGAATAAATGAGGGACCGGAGAACCTCAGTGTGCCAAAAGAAAAACTGGAAAAGGGCTGATTAATTGAAAAAGTAAGTCAATTAACCTGAGCTTTTTCTTGTCATTAGACTTCTTAAAACACTTTACACCACTGGCCCCCCTTACCCATTTACACAACATTCACAAACAGAGGCTGATGTGCCCTTCAGTATTCTTCAATCCTATTCTAACACATCTATATGCGGCTGACACACAGTGGTAGGAATTCAGTATAAAGTTTTTGGCCCAAAGACACATGAAAATGACACTGCGGCAGCTGGGGATCAAACCCCTAACCTCTCAATTGAGATAGGACAAAGTTTGTTACTGATCCACAGCTGCTCCAAAATAGCATTTGAATATTTGCTCTGTGTGTGTCACAAAGTACAACCTTTTGCTCAGAAATACATTTTTGGCTCTGATGATTTTGGGAAATGATTATCCAGATAAGTTCACTCTTTCTCTCTAGTCCTTAAGTCTGTCACCTTATATTCGATATAGGAGCTTGAGATAGAAATCCGTATTTGAACTTTAAATATACATTCAAATTAAAAAAAATACCACTCAGCAGCACATTATGGTGTCTGGAGCAGTGATCCAACAGTGGGCGCACCCAGCGCATTCAACCATCCATCCTGTCTTGACTGCAACAACAAGGAAGTGCGATGGGGGACAGGCAAAGCCCCTCAGAGCTGACAATAAAACCATCTAAGGAGTGCCACAATCAAGCACTTTGGGTTCCAAATGGCTGATGACAAGATTAAAAAAAGATCTGGCTGTATGGCGTTTATTTGCAAAGCAGCTGGCTCACTCCTTATCCACGACAAATCCACGGGCTCATTTGTTGGACCTCCTCCCAGGTGACCTAACCTGACACACCAGATGCAGATGCTCCATATATTTCACTCATCCATCTGGGCAGCTGCCCAAAGAGTGTTTGAGAATAGGCAGAACCTTTTACAAGCATATCCAGCAGGTGATTGGACAGTCATTCCATAAATCTTTTTTGTTACAGGGTAGTCAGATAATGTCGTAGACGCTATTGCTGTGCTGTAAAGGACAGAACGTGAACACCACTTCTTAGTACAAACTCTTGCCAAAACATGTCGTAAGTGGGGCAAAAATATACTTTATATTGTGAAATGATTCTGTGTTGTTTGTTTTTCTTTTGATAATGAAATGCATTACAGATCTGATAAAACTGTTACTGAGTCTGTCAGCATCTATATTAGTCTCTGTATGAGCAGTCTCTTCCTGCTGTCGTCTTCCTCATGGCCCCTAACTCTTCCTGCTCTAAAGGACACTGATTGGGTCATCCAGATTTGGGCCACTCACAATTGTTGTAGATTGGAGCTTGAAAAATGGATCTGCCTGTTTACAGACATTGAATCAGGCTGATCCAGCTGCTGCGCAAGGTTACAAGTGTCTAGCAGCACCTTGTCAAGTGTTCAGCCATGTGCAACCATGTCCTCCTTGGTAGGCCCCCTTTCAGATAGGCAGAAAGAGGCCATCACGGACAAATGGCAAGATTCATATGAAAGGACATGCAGCCCACAGGTGTGGCCGTGGGAGAGGCAAATAGTAAGATGATGTTATAGAAGTGAATGAATATAAATATTTTTGTTTATTAGCGTGTATGCTCAAAAACCAAACAAGTTTCATTTTTGGGAAAGGTGATAGCACTAGTGCATAGAAGTACTCTATAATGTGGAGTAGACATGTTAAACACACTAAGTGGCATGGCAAAACCTAAAAAAGGACATTATGGGCTCTTAAATTACATAGAGATCTCCGCCCTATCTGCAGCAAGATGTAGCCCTAGCCTCCTTGCTGGTTCACTCTGTACAGAGTCAGAGCTGTTCTCTGTCACTGTGGTAAATGCTTATGCTATTATCAGGTGCCTTATCCAACCCCACTTAATATGGTGATATGACCCATACCTTTTATTATGTTTCATTCATTATTCACAGCTATTTGAAACTGTCTCAGCAAATGTGCCTGACGAGTGTCCCAAAAACCACAAGATTGTAGATCCATCACAGAAATTTGAGTCAAAAAACAGAGTTTATCTTTGGTTATTATTGGTATTCAAAAGGAGTACAGTTTTCAAAGGTCAGTAAGATTAACATGTAAAAAAATGAGCCACATTTATAACCGTTAAAATAATATGAATTTCAAATCAGCACCTCAGACTTACTGCAGTTCTGACCCAAAGTATCCTGTATTTCTCCCACTGTGACTCAGTGTATGTGAACGCAGGACTCTCATGTTAAGCCACATGTAAATCAGTGTGAGTGCACATACTTATCATCACACACTCATCTGTTTACGTCTTCTACCCCGACATCATCATCCATATTAATCCTGCATGTTTTATATCTGCATAACACTGTGGATGCTGCGCCTCTACTGTGGGATTTATAAACATTGTTAGTCAAAACAATGTGACAGCCTGCTTAAGACACAACCATATGTTAAGCTAGGTCATTTTAATACCTTACCATATATTACCATATTTTACTATGAAGCCTGGTGGGAGCATTGTTATTGGAATTTGTTTTTTTAGGTATGTTTTGAGATGTCATAAGGAGAGAAAGCTGGTATTACTGCCTGCTGGTTTTATGCAGTTGCAAGGCATACAAGCGTGGGACAATTTAAGTACAGGGATGACTCAAGGAGAAGGGGTGGGTGGATTTTGTAGATAGGTCCATTTACCCTGATGATTGAAGTCCAAAATCTAATCAGTTCAGCCCTAAAGTCAGAGACATCATCGGTGCAAAGTCTGAGGAAGATCCCTCAAAACTTTTTAAGATGTCATTCACTTGTTAGCTGTTAAAGCAGAGTACACACATGAAGATTTTCAGAATCTGAAGAGACCCCACACATAAAGATATAAAATCAGGCATTGAGCAGTTTTGATCATACTGTGTGTGGTGTGCTCCAATAATCTCAACACAGCACACCACACACATAACGACTCTGTCCCACCACTGATCTAGAATCTCGTCCTCCAAGCCAGAAGTCTCGTGTGATCAAACACGATCTAGCAAAGACAAAGAAGAAGAAACTACCGGAAAACACAACATGGAAAACACAACACGCAACATGGAAGAGGACATACAAAAAGAGGGAATGATGGTGGTTTTGGGACTATTTTTGACGGAAAAATCCCGAACTTATAAAAAGAAAAGACTGTGGACCGAACTTTTTGTTTCAGGTCAGTCATGCTTGTTTTTTTTTTTTGTTTTTTTTTAACTTTTTATTTGTGAACTTTTATCATTTAAAAATACAAACAGAAAAAACATAAGATATACAAATAAAACAACAATAATAAAAGCCCTTATCCAAGAGGTAATGGAGTGAGTTTTGCCTTAAGCGTAAAAAAGGTCCACTTTGAGTGTGTTATCGTTAACGAGCACAAACATATACCCATCATGTTACACTACCCATACTACACTGCCAATCACTGATGTCTGTTTTCATTGGCTAAATACATACACCATTTTTCCCACCGCTTTTCACCTTGTTCTTTTTGTAATCGTATTGAGTAAGTCATCTGCTCCATTGAATGTAACTGTTTTACAATGTCTACAAAAAAGACAACAGTAGGGCATCTTTTCTGAAGCCAAAACTTTGTGATAGCCTTTTTGCTGGCAACTAATAAAATCTTGAAGAGGTACACGTCCTCTTTGCTGAGTCCATCGGGGATGAGTCCGAGATACAAAGATATAAAAGATGCACTGATACTGAAACCCAAGACTTTGGAGATAATGTTTTCTACTTCCCTCCAGAAAGGCTTTATAACAGAACAAGACCAGAAGATGTGAGTATGGTCAACCATAATGTCTCCACAATCCCTCCAGCAGCCAAGTTGAGTGCCGCCATATTTGGATTTCTGTTTGGGTGTAATAAAGAAACGAACCAAATTTTTCCAACAGAAGTCTCTCCACGTCCATGAGTTTGTTGAGGAAGCCCGGGTCTTCCAGGCCTGCTGCCACATTTCTTCAGTTATATCAATGTCCAGTTCTTTCTCCCATTTTTGCTTAATGTAGTCTGTGTTGTCCTTCTTCATTGAAATAATGCTATTGTATAACTTGCTTATTAAACCTTTATTAGTCATGCTTGTTTTTATTTACGCCTGCTTCCTTGTTCCTCAGTCAGCTCACTCATTGAATGGCTACATTCTGTTCCACGTCACAGTTCACGGAGTCGTGACTCGGGAGTCATTGGCTTTCCCAACACACACAAAGATTTTTGGTCGTAAATATTGAACAAGTTTGATATTTACGATTGTCGGCCCCGACCCGTTTCAGAACCGATTACTGAGGACAAATTCACTCTTAACACACCTCAGACCACAGGATAGTCTTTTAGGATAATCTTATAAGAGCTCCAGCAACACTTGTAGTTCAGGAAACAACTTTATTAGACCAACGCGTTTCGGCTTGTGGCCTTCATCAGGGTCATCCCTGATGAAGGCCACAAGCCGAAACGCGTTGGTCTAATAAAGTTGTTTCCTGAACTACAAGTGTTGCTGGAGCTTTTTTGACCTCTTCAAGACTCTTTCTCACCAAGCACCTTGGAAGTTGGTGAAGTTGTGCCAGAACTTTCTGACCTAGGATAATCTTATAAAGCATAAGATAATCTGGTGTTTGCTGTCCTTGGTTGGCAAGGGGGAAATTCAGGACAAAAACAGCCCGATAATCTTTATGTGTGTACCCTGCTAAACATGCAGCTCCATGTCCGTTGACTAGTGATGTTTAAAAAATCCTATCCTTAAGACAAAATTTACTTTCCTGCAAAGTATTGAAAAAAAATCTTCAAGTGTTCTTCAACTATCGAGCTTCCATGCAAGGGATGAACATGAGACTTCATATCTTGACTTGTGATCCCTGACTCCCAAAATCTTCCAAATATCCATGGAAAGTTCAAAGAAATATTCAGATTGTTCTTGAGATATCCCACCCACAAGCAAAAGATGAACATGAGTTGGAACCTGCCCACCATCTTGACAGTAATGAAGTCCCCTACGATGACATGACAAACATGTACTGACTAGTTAATGCTTACACTACTCCAAATGGCAAAAATTGAAGCTCACTGGATGTGTTCTTGTGAGGGAAGCAGCAACTCATAGGGACTCAATTACTTGAATGAGCGTGTTTATGGTTGAGTTTAGGCATACCCCCCAGAAAAGGTTGAGGGGACTCCCAGTGTCTAGAACTTGGCTGGAAATTGGCAGGCATTTGGCAGAATCTGTAAAATGACCTTAAACTTTGACTCATGACTGCCAAAATCTGAAAGGTTTACCCTTAAGTGGGGTGGACATTGTGAAAAGTTTGAAGAAAATCCATCATAATGTTTTTGGAATATCCTGTTAAAGAGCAAGGGATGGACATAAGGCCCAGTGGTCTTAAATTACAACAAAAACACCTTAATATCTAATTCTTCAAGAATAATGTTATTGGGAAGGTTTGTGCCAAGTTTAATGAAAATTTCTCAAAGCTCTCCTGAGATATTGAGCTCCAAAGCAAGGGATGAACATCAGGCACAAAGACTTCAAACTAAGACTTAGTCTAAATACCTTATCCTGGTGTCAGAGTAGACGTTTTTGCAAAGTTTGAAGATAATCCACTGAAGTGTTATTACATTGGCAAGAACGTGAAGAACAAGTGCCTGGGGCCTCAGCTGTTTTACTTGTTAAACTATAAAAGAAGTAAAAGTAGTCCAGTTTCTTATGTGTATATCCCTAATAAACAGTCTTTAAAGGCAACATCTGAAATCAAATTTATTGAAGTGACAAAGTAAGGCATTTCATTTCTGCCCATTTGTGAGGTGCACAGAGAGTTTGTGGCCTCTTCTGTAAGCAGACCAAGTTGTCTGTTTCTTCTGCTTCATTGCACTGTTGAAATGGGTGACAGTGTCTATATAAACAACACTGTGGAGTGATGCACCACAGACTCTGGTCCAGAATTTTCTGTTGTTTTATTCCAAATCTTTGACCCGTGTTTGAATTAGCTCTTTTTAAAGATTCAAGGAGGATGTCATATTCAGATTATTCTCATAGGATAGATAAACAAGACTGAAGGGAAGCAAACTAACAGTGAGTGTTATGGGTGGTATGGTGGTGCTTCACAGCAAGAAGATTGCTGGTTTGAACCCTGTGTTGGTCAGAACCTTTCTTTGTGGGGTTTGCATGTTCTCCCCGTGTATGTATGGGTTTCTTTCCAGGCACTATGGTGTCACAGATCAACAAAACATCAAGCTAATTGGTGAATCCAAAATGCTCTTAGGTGCGGGTGAGTGTGTTGTACATCTCTTTATGTGACCCTGTGATCAGCTGCAACCAGTTCAGGGTGTACTACACCTCTTGCCCGATGTCACCTGGCATAGGTTCCAACCCCCGTGACCCTGAAAGGGATAACCTGTATAGATAATGGATGGAGTGATGGACATTGTGTCTTTACACAGAGCACGATGCTCAGATTGCTAGTGCCAAATAATAGTATTTAGCAAACACAAACTTATCCATAGCAGTACTTCTAACCTATTACTACTTAATGCATTCATTTTCTACACCACTTATCCCTTTCGGGGTCGCGGGGGAGCTGAAGTCTATCCCATTCATTGGGCGAGAGGCGAGATACACCCCAAACTGGTTGCAGGCCGATCACAGGGCCACGAAGAAAAAACGGACAACCATCCACGCTCACACTCATACCCAAAGTCAGTTTGGAAGTCACCAATCAACCTAATGAGCATGTCTTTGGTCTGTGGGAGGAAGCTGGAGTGCATGGAGAACCCACAAATGCAGGAGAAAAACATGCAAACTTCACACAGAAAGGCCTGCCAGACCTGGCAACTTTCTTGCAGTGAGGCATTGCCTGCTGCGCCACCATGCTGCCCATCAGTTCTTAATGACTCCTCAAATTGTGATGATATGCTGACCTCAATCTGACTAGACTGGCAACAAGGTTCTGAGGTGTAACTCAAGTAAACACTTGTTACATCCAAGGTATGCAGAAGACCATCTTTAAACACTTTGAACCTTGAAGATTGGCTACAGCAGCAGAGGACCACACTGGGTGCCACTCCTGTCAGCTAAGAATGGGAAATTGAGACTACAGTGCACACATGCTCACCATAATTAAAAAATAGAAGAAAATTGGGAAAAGAGCCTCAATTTCTGGTGTGACATTCAGATGCTCAGATTTGGCATCAACAACATGAAAGCAATAGACCCATCCTGCCTTATGCCCCCTTTGTACCCTTTGTGTTATCAAGTAAGCATAGTTTAAACACCACGGTCTACCTGAATACTGTTGCTGACCATGTCCATCCCTGTATGACCAGAGTGTACCCATCCTCTGATGGATACTTCCAGTAGGATAACACACCATGTGACAAAGCTCAAATCATCTCAAACTGGTGTCTTGAACATGACATTGAGCTCACTGTCCTCCAGTGGCCTCCAAAGTCACCAGGTCTCAATCCAATAGAGCACCTTTGTGATGTCCTGGAATGGGAGATTTGCATTACCGATGTGCAGCTGATAGATCTGCAGCAACTGTGTAATGCTATCATGTCAATATGGACCAAAATCTCTTAGAGGGCAGTTCTGAAGTAGGCCTGTGCTCAAAATATCGATATGGCATAATGTCGTCACACACTCCTTTGGGATACATGTATCGATACAGATTCTACAGAATCGATACGGCCTCAATGTTTTGACAGTTGTTGTCCATTCTCTTTGGGTAATGCTAAGTAGAAGCCAAGCTACATGATGAAGCACATTTTCCAAATTTAAACTTGGGTCTACAATCTTTGATGACCTGAATTTAAGTTTCTTAAGTTGTAGAATAATTTAAAACTTTTCCTTGTTCTTTTTCTTCTTGTAATAAAAAACACAACTTGCCAGGAATTCTGTCAAAAGCGTCAATGTTTACAATTTACGTGTATCGTTATACATGTCGTATCATGGCCTCAGTGTCAGGATGCGTATCGTATCATGATGTTGCTGGAAATACCCAGCCTTATTCTGAAGGCAAAAAGGTTTCTAACTGGTCCTAGAAATGTGTACCTAATAAAGTGGACTGTGAGTGAACAGCACTGTGTCTTGTTCTGTTAAACTGTACCATATGGCCGGCTGTTGTTCAAGGCTATTGCATAGTATCATATTTAAAGTAACTGAGCTATTATAACCCATAGGCAAAAATGTATTTATTTTAAGATTTGTTGATAAGTATTGCTCTTGTCTTGACCGTAAATATACATCAAACAAAGGGAGTATGTTATTGTTTCTCTCCTTCATAACTAAACTAAACATTCCTCTTTCATGGTACTGAGAAAAAGATGTTTTCTCATGAAGCAGCAGTGATCTTTAAAAACAGGCAGACACATGAGTTGGCCATTAGTGAATGAGGTCCTTTGGCAGCGGGACATGTTATCAGTCCTTGACATGACTGTCATGACTTGCAGCGTTTTCCAACACCTGCACACCAAAAGTGGGACTTGTGTCTGATGCATGTGAGTCAGATGTAGCTTTAATTGTGTTATCTGTGCTGTAGGAGTCAGGTCCTCCACCTGCCTTTGGTACATGACAAATTGAGTGGTAGTTTATTTTTGTCCCTGTCACCTTCGAACACAGAGCTATGTCATACTCCACACAAGTGTACTCCTTTAATTATGCTTATGCAGCTCTCGTTTGATACACTGATAGGTGAAGTTCTCTGAGAGGGCATTTCACATAAGAAAATTTGTTGTAATGAAGTCTAGAGTAGCCATGATTAATCCTTCTAAAGGTATGGCTGTGATCAGAAGTGAAATGATTTTAAATCCCTCAAAGACTTTCTAAGCTGATTCATTTTTATCTCATCATTCTCAATGAGAGCTCAAGATGACCAAAGAACCATTGCTTTCCTTAGGTGGAATTATTTGTGCAGACTGCTTTCCATCATTTTGAGATGTTTTACCAAATTTTTCAATTGCCTTGCAGGTGAAAGATTGTCTGTCGTCAGCAGCAAGTTCGAAAGCCAAAAACTAAGTTACAAACTTTTCACGATTAATTTTCATGTCCAGCAAAGGACAAGTTCACCCTCTGAAGTATAATGACTGACAGTTCCTGCCAAGTCTCCTGATTTGTTTCAGTATCTAGTAGGGATGTAACGGTGTGAAAATTTCGTATCACGATTATTGTGACCCAAAAGGATCACGCTTATTATTATTATTATTATCGTGGTATTGTTGCAGTGGTTCCTTGCTGAGGTCTTTCTCAACACTCCAGCCAGGCCTCTCCCCTCTGATGCTACTGTGGGGGTGTTTGTGGTTCTCTTTTGCCTCTCCTAATGGATACTTTTTTCTGCCGATAGGCTGACCGTCTTCAATTAGTTTACCCTCAGCGTCTTCGTAAAATCCAAAATATGACTTCAGACTGTCCGTTTTAAGGGGGAAAAAATCTCTGATACCGTGTCCATGCAGGCACCAACCGCCATACTTTCACTTTCAGAGGCCAGACATTGCAAACTGCGCATGCACGCCTGCGTCTGAGGGACCGCTGCTGCTTTGGCGAGAAGCAGACACATAGCTCTGGCTTTTCCAGGGAATGTGCACAATCACCGTGAGTTATTGACAAAGTGAGGCAATCGAACACGGTTTTAACGGTAATTAAAATAGGGAACAATAATACTAACCACCAGAAATTTTATTGCGGTTTATCATTTTATCAGTAACTGTAACATTCGTAATACCCAGTCTTTTCTATATTGTTTCTCATTCTAAATCTAAATACCTGTCCAGGTAAGAGATTCTAAAAGAGTGCTTCAGGACTGAGTCAAAAAATGAGCAAGTAAGCATTCTAGTACTCCAGATTCCCAAGGCTGGAATTATGTAGGATTCTAGAATGGCCTTTTGGATAAATACCTGAAATGACATGAAATATGCCATGAACACATGCAAACAATACTCGACCATTTTAGTTTGTAACATATAATGCATCTGATGTTGCCCCACTTTCGATTTTTGTAGGGCCATTATGTTGTTAAAAGAATGCTTGCTACTGAAAGAATGACAGCAGAAATGACAGGGAACCCTAATGCAATCATTTTTTAAAAATCATTTTTAATGAAAGTATAATTCATACACAAGGGCTGCTCGCTTATGGCAAAAATCATTTTTGTGATTATTTTGGTATCACGACTATTAAAGATGAGTATTACTTTCACGAAACACCATCATTGTGCATTAACACTTTTAACTCTATCATTCTTATTATCAAAGAACAAGCAATATATATGAACATTTATGAAAAATATGAATACTAAAAATTCATGATTGATGGAAAAAGGTAAAACAAATGCAGCATGTCTTGTGGCACAGTAATCTTTAATCTCGATTTTTTTTTCACAATTGAAGGAGGCTGTAATTGTAATTGAGATTGCAACTTGCATCATTGCCCAACATACACCATAGCCATAACCCTGAGGCCCAACTCGATCTGGTCATTTCTTGAGAAGAGATTCTCAAACGAGGGCTTACAACATGGCCAACCGCCATGTTGTAGTTCTGTAATAGCTTGTCTCTCGTCGATTGTGTTTAAGTTTAAACATTTTTGAAAGTTAGGATCATTTATGAAGATTATCACGATTAACAAAACATTTTTTGTTTGCCACAAACCTTGTTTTCAGCAGTAATCTAAGAAACTGAAAAGTTGCATAGACTTTTAGTCAAGAGAACTAGCTTGTTGCTAACACCTGGGTTGGCTGGGAAAAATATGCCAACCCTGTACCACTTTATACCCCAGACAGTAAGCATGGGCCAGCCTTTGCTTGTGCAGACCACACATTCTGGATACACTGATGGACAGTCCTCTTCTTCAAACAGAGATGAGAATGCTCAAAACTTTGTTAGCTAAGATTTATTGTTCTCACCTTTCCACCTCCTGATGAGCTGAGATGTGGTAAAACATGACAGACATACTGGTTGCACTGTAATGTTGTTCATCGTTGGTCCTCAGGGTTTAAGTGTAAGTGAAGACAGGGTTTCTGTCATAAAATTGATTTTGTGAAAATTAAGGCCTTAAATGGCATTAAAAATCATTAAATTTGATTCTCAGTGGCATTAAAAATTCTTTCTGTAGTTTTCAAGAAACATATTTAATAATATATGTTGATAATGATATATAGTTATAAACTCTGATTAGCCAGATATGTACCTCGGCGAAAACATGTGGAACCATTGCGATAATTATCTCTGGACGGTTGGGTACAATTGCCATAAAAATGAATGTTTGGAAAGTGGCCAGTGGGCTGCACCAGATGGAGGAACTAGTGGTCACCCGTCAGTGTAATATAAGTTCTCTCTCAGCTCCATAAGTTCAAATAATGTTTAATATGATATATTTGTAGGGACAGTTTTTATATAAAAATCTTCTTTACAAAAAACAAACCTGTGTAATTTTTCTTGAGTTCGCAGCAATGGCATCAAAAATGTTACAGCATAGCATTAAAATGGCATTGAAGTGCATTACATTAGACTGGCTGATTTCTTCAGAAACCCTGGAAGAACAGTGTCGTTTGCATATTTATCAATGCATGTTAAATTATTAAAGCAAGCCTGGAGTAACACTGCAATTGGATGGATGTTACAAACAACATATCTCATAAACTAGACCAAGGTTATTCTCCCTGATTCCTCCTGGTTGCATAGATGTGGTTGTTATTCTTCTGCGTCCTGAACTCTGAATGATTCCCCCTCCTGTCAGAGCATGAAATGGTTGTATATTGTGGATGATTCAATATAACTCTGGGTAAGGAAAGGAAAGGGCACATATAATGTTTACAACACGCCATCCATCTTAAAATGTGCAAATGCGCCCTTAGATCTGATACTCTGCTGATCTACAGCCAGAAGTACATAAACACACTATAAGAGAAGTCCACTGAACTTTGTAATGTACCCTTTCTTCTGTTGATTTTTGTGGTGCTTTCCCTTTAGGGTGCCACAGAACGTCCTGTTATCTGATTAACCTCAACCGTTTGTTCATCCCTGCTAACGCTGCCTGAACTCTAATAGTGCTTTGGGGCTTTTAATGATATCCATATTTCTTGGGGCTTGGTGCTATAAAACTGCCGTCGACTCTAACATAAATACATTACAGTCTCCAGCTTTCCCAGTGTGATTCCATTTCTCCAGGATGCACAGTGTCTAAGTCATGTAGAAGCCAGACCTACTAGCGTCTTTTCACCTAATTTTTCACAGAGCAAAACAGTGCATTATGGTCCTCGTACTGAGCCCGGGGTCTGAGGTGGCTGTCGTCATTAATTCTTAGCCGAGCGATGTGTTGCTACGACCCATTACAAACCCACACCTCCATCTTTGGCCCCGTGGTGATGCATTACTCCAAATGTCTCATTAATAACCTGCTCCATATAGCTTTGTGGAGGAAGAGATGCTGTAAGTGGGCCACTGCAGACAATAAAGCCTACACGAGGATGGTCCATATAGGCACAGAGATGCATAAGAAATGAGCTGTTTGGACCACTGGGATATGGTGGTTAAGCAATATCCTTTTAGCAGCTACTACTTTTAATAATGCTGTTGAGACACGGTCTCTGGTAGTTAATGGAGTGTTAAACAATACAATAACATTTAAGGAGAGTTAGCTGTGCAAAACAGGTACTGCATGTAGAAGAAATACAAGCAGCAAACATGGGCTACATGTTTGAAGAACCTATTTTATGCTTTTTGGGGGTCTTATATGTCCTTTAGTGTGTTTAACATGTCTCCTCCTGATGGAGCACTTCTATGAACAAGACAAAAAGCCAGCCGCCTCAGGACTTCCCTTTCTCCCCATGTTTATGACAACAATTGCTAAATAAACATTTCATAACGTCCTGTTAATGTTCCGTCTGCAGTTTAAGCCCACTGGCACACGGTAGCAAGCCCAGTGCAAAGCAGAGATGGGAGAATAAATGTAGCGTTGTTGACAATATGGCACTGAGCAGCACTGAACTGACAAATTACCACAGAGCTGACAACCAGTCAGAGCAGACCGGGCCATTATGGGAAGTGGAATGATAGAGAATACAAGTGTATCAGGGGTACTCAGTGTATGGAAGGTACAAAAGTGCTAAACCTTTTCAACCTACTTTCAATGCAATACACCCCAAAGACAAGATATTTCATGTTCAAACTGATAAACTTTATTGTGTTTTGTGAATATTCACTCATTTTGAATTTGATGCTGGCAGCACATTCCAAAAAAAGCTGAGACAAGGGCATTTGAGTCACTGTGTTACCTAACCTTTCCTTTTAACAACACTCAATAAATGTTTGGGAACTGAGGACACTAGTTGTTAAAGCTTTTTAGGTGAAATTCTTATCATTCTTGTTTGATGTACAACTCCAGTTTTTCATCAGTCTGGGACCTCCATTGATGCATTTTGCACTTCATGATATGCTACACATTTTAAATGAGAGACAGGTCTGGACTGCAAGCAGGCCAGTCTAGTACCCACACTCTTTTTCTATGAAGCCACGCTGCTGCAACACATGCAGGATGTGGCCTGGCATTGTCTTGCTAAAATAAGCAGAGACAACCCTGAAAAAGATGTTGCTTGGATGGTAGCATGTGTTGCTCCAAAACCTGAATGTACATTTCAGCATTAATGGTGCCTTCACAGATGTGCAAGTTACCCATGCCATGGTCTTTTTCCTCTTTTGCACACAGGACATGAAGTCCATGCTTTCCAAAAACAATTTGAATTGTTATTTCTGGGTGTTGTTGATATATGGCTTTGGCTTTGCGTGGTAGGTAGCAACAAACTGTCTTTTCTGACAATGCTTTGTTGAAGTGTTCCTGAGCCACATGGTAATATTCTTTACAGAATGATGTTTATTTCAAAAGCAGAGTCGCCTGAGGGATCAAAGGTCATGGGCATTCAATGATGGTTTTCAAACTTGCTGCTTTTGTGCAAAGATTTCTCCAGATTCTCTGAATCTGAAAAATATGTTAGGGACTGAGGATGATGAAATCATAAATTCCTTGCAATTGCATGTTGAAAAGTGTTGCTGGACTATTTGCTCTGGCAGTTGTTTACAAAGTGGGGAATCTCGTCCTGTCTTTGTTTGTGAACAACTAAGCCTTTGGTCATTCTCCCTTTATACCCTATCACAACACTCATCTGTTTTCAGTTTACCTGTTCTCATGTGGAATTTTCCAAACAGGTGTTTTTTGAGCATTCCTCAACTTTCACTGTATTGCAGTTTTTGCCTTTACTGTTAACAGTCCATAATGTCATATCTGGCATTTCAACATCAGTTATCATGTCATATCTTGCTATGTTGCCTCAATTATATAGGCCACCACAGTTACTTGGAGCAACAAAAAAAAATCAGAATTTTACTGGCTTCGAAAAATGTTTGGATTATTTCATGTTTGTAGTTAACGAATGTTGTTACAGGAGTCGCCATTATACCTCTAATCATACCCCACGGTGACATTCGCCTCAGTTTTATGAAAATATAATTTTCTGTTTTCCAGGAATTGCCTCTCTTGACTCTGGGTTTCCTGAGCTGCCTCAGCTCCTTCATAGGTCATGTCATTGTGTCTGCTTGCTTCTGTTTTAAGTGGCTGCATAAATGTACAAAGCTGTTTCTGCATGGCGCAGTTATTCACATTAGTATTAAGGTTAATTTCATGTAGCGTCTGTCTGAGCCGGCTTCTGTTTTTTGATTGTTGCTGGCACAAACACTAAGCTGTTTGTGCAGCAGATCTAATTATGACACTCTTCATATCATAATTAGATCTTAACAGCTGAGCTGGGTCATTTCCAAGATGCAGAGCCAACACCAAGTAACAAAACTCTACCTTCCCTGTGGTGGTATTATTCACCATGTTTTGCTCTGCACACACATACTATATTCTCCTTCCTGTCAGATCCAGTGCAGTCAGAAAGTAGGACAGTGATATGATTTCTGTTTGTTTGGCTGCACTCCAACACACTGGATTTCTGACTGCTGTTAATAAAATGAAACCTTGTTATATCTCAACATTTGGCTCTATTAAATTATAAAACCATCACTTCCTTTGACTTACATGCACATTTTTTCTCAAATTAGAGTTTCTGCCTGGCAGTTTGATGCCTTATGGGACAGTGAAAGCTGAGTGATGGATCAGTTACAGATGATGAGGTGATCTTTTTTGGTGATTTGATTAATGAAAGGCAAGGGATGAACTTGTGGCGGGAAAACACTGACCCCTGACCTCGAAATCCTGATCAGTATATCTTCAAGTCAGAGTGGACATTTATGCAGAGTTTTAGGAAAATCCCTGAAGACGTTCTTGATCTGTAACATTCACCAGCAAAAGCTAAACATGAGACTCTATGGCCTTCACCTTTGACCTCTAAAATCTGATTAGGTCATCCTTCATTAGATAGGAGTTAAGGCAAAATGTTGGCTCTTTAAAGGAATAGTTGAGGATTTTTGATATGGATTTTTGTGATGTATACCATCAGCCTAAAAATGAGTCACAGTGACAGAGACCAGCTGTGCACCTGTACAGAAATGGTCAGCACAGATGTAGGGCAATGCATTGCTGCAGATGGTGCCACCAACTCTGCATGATTAAAAGAAATTCTGGTGGAAACAATCCTCAAAAACAGTGCAGGTTGATTACACTATATCCAGAACATTCATAACAACTTCCTTTTCCACTTGCAAGCAGCTTGTTTGTGCACTACTTCAGTACATTGCATCTGCCTATGTGTGCTTCTGTGCGAACTATTTCTACACAGACGCAGAGCTGATCTTTGTCACTGTGGCTATTTTTCAGGCTAATGCCCTACTTAAGAAATCCTGAAGCATATCTTTGATTTAGGTTCATATTGTGTATTTATTTTTGATGACTGCTGTATGTTCACAATGTTCACAATCACTTGTGTTCATAAAACCTTCCACTTTTCAAATACCAATTACCTCTTATCCACCTTTATTTAAGGCCCCATAAAATCAGAGTTATTTTTTTCCAAAATTCCGTTTTAGTTTTTCCCACATTCCATTTTTTTGGTTTTATTTTTTTTGAGAATTTGGTCTTTAGTATTTATGCAAATTTAACCCCGAGACACAGTATAAGTAATGAAATATTATCCCTCACTCTTCAGGTGGTCCTCAAATGTGTCTTTAACTGGTCCAGTCATCAGTATGTTGACGAAATCTGCCGAGTATTTGATTGCCTGACACATAATAATTGTTGGAAAACTGCTCTGCCCTGTACTTTGGAGTTAGCCAAGAGTTTCGTAGCTTCTTTGCCAACTTAGCCGGTGTCTTAGGCGGCCGCTTCAATATGTTTGCATTGTTAATGAGAGGAGGAGGGGAAGTGACGCATACATTGTCCCCAACCTTAGTGACCCACTTGGAGCATTTTCCCAAGGGATACATTCCTTTGTATTCCAAAAAAAAACTTTTACGTAAAATGTTGGTCATTTCTGTGATATTCTACGTTTTATTACCTCCCCCAAGGAGGTTGTGTTTTGGCGGCGTTGGTTTGTTTGTCTGTCTGTGTTCAAGATAAATTGAATAGTTATGGACCGATTTGGATGAAATTTTCAGGAAATATGTGGAATGGGATAAGGAACAAATGATTAGATTTCGGGACTGATCCGGATCACCATCCGGATCCAGGAATTTTTTTAAAGGATTCTTTAACAGTGCGAGATAGGACCATTTTCTGCATTTGTGCATATAACTCCACAAAAAACCTACCTTGGCAGAGGTTTGCGCTCTCCGAGTGCTTTCTAGTTGAATTCTGCTTTTAATGTTCAGTTCTGTGATTCCAGCCGCGATTCCGTGATCGCAGATTTTATAGGGCCGTGTGTATTCTCAGTCAGTCTAAGACGCACTTTTAGAGCTCCTGTCCCTTTAAGGCTCCCTTCCTGTGTGGGTCCAGTCCACGCTGATTGGTTGACCAGTCTACTGTATAGTGATTGGTCAGTTCAGCGCTGCTTGGGGACATGTTGTCAACAACTCTGCATTCATTCTTGTTCGCCAAAACTTATAAAAAGCATTACTTGAGCTCTTTAAGACTGTTTGTTGGCATCTCTTTTTGTATATCTGGGTTACAGTAGGTATGGTGCAACCTGCCTTTTAAATAAAAGGCTCTAAAATCATAACAATGATGTGACAAACGTAACAAAACACCTTATCTTACAGCAAATCCCAGAATTCAAGAAACATTTGCTTTTAGATTTTTACATTTCTTAAAGGTTCTTTACATTGTTTACAGAAGAACTCCCATGACAGGTTGACAGAAAACTAAAAATCAAAGTGTCTCCATCCTTGGCTGTTGCCGATGTGGAGGCACGATAATACAAAAAAGGGCTTATTCCACAAATATGACATTAAGGTTGACATCCATGAATCCACCTGGAATATATAGATCAAATCCTGTCATCCAAATCTTGTCAGCAGCAAAAGATTCTGAATTAAAAGTAATTTATCTTTCACACTGATTTTCAGTGCTATTTTAATTTGAGTAAATATTTCACCATGCAGATGCTTTAGTTTGTTTGCTGTTTTGTGTAGTGAGTTTATGTGGAAGAAATACTTCTAAAGAAATCGTGGTTGATATCAGGTCTATGATCAGTTTTATCTGTTCTGTTTTTGTGAGTTGAGGTTATTCCCAAAGAAACAGCATGAGGATTTGTGTCCTATCAGGAAGATAATAAAAGCTCACAGAAAGTGCTGAAAAGTGTTTAAAGCATCTTCAAGCAAACAAACAGCATTTAACTTTCTTTCACATCGTATTTGTTTGGGCTGGCAATCTTTACACAATTCTGTGTTCCATTTTCTTTTCCTATTACCTTTATCTCCAACAGCATCAGTTGAGAAAGCTGTACCTTTTTCACATTATTCTTCCCTTGTTCTTGTGTCGGTCTGTCAGATGGTCAAAATGAGTTTGAGGGTTTTCTTTGAGCTAATCATGAGCATGTCTCATTCTCTTCCACGGTAACAAGGAAACTCCATAGCAAAGCAATTTGGCAGAGCACAGCCCCCAGAATGAACAGCGTGTTGAGTGGCACAGCCAGATCTCCTCGATGGCTTCATCATTCTGTCACTCAGTGGGACACAGAGAGGCTTCCTCATTAGTTCAAATCATTCTGACGAGGACAGCTTGTATCTCTTTTTCCTGATACTCCAAACATCATTCATATCATTTAGCTCTTTACCAGGAGACTCGTATTTGCACCTCTATTCTTGGTGTTTTATCTAAAAAAAGGGTTCATTATTTTCAGAAATCTAAAAGAGAGCTTGCTTCTTGCTTTAGCTAGCTGGCTTAGGTAATGGTTGTCACTGTCAGAGGATTAAAGCTACTGCTGAAAAACATGTCAAGGTAATGTTAGCTCTATGAATTAGTATCTTCTCACTGTCAGCCCTCTAGCTTAGATATCTTTTTCTTGGCTACGTCTAAAAAAAACACCCACTACTTACTTCCTCTACTCCATATTTAAACATGCATACTATCAGATAGGGTGAGAGGTCCTGATGCCACTGACTTTGTCATCTTGCACACAGAAGTACTAACCTTGTGGGATGGATCAGCCTGATTCAATGTCTGTCTACCATGAGTGTAGAACAAGAAAAGGGGACATTAGAAACACACAATCAACCAACTATTTAAAATTATAAATATAAATATATGATAAAAATGAACCAGCAGGTTCAAATAAAGTGACCCGAACATCTTGAACTATTGCCCACAGTACTGATTGCACATTTTGTGGCCTCTCTCAGGAATTTAAAAGTATGATGGCCCATGGATAAAAACAGTTTTTTGGTCTGTTAGTCCTGCTTTTAATGTTCCTGTATCAAGTGACTGCTCATACGGATATTAGCATAGATGCTAACAGCTTAAGCAAGAGTTTTATCAGACCTGGACCGCATTTCTTTGGTAATGAAAAACAAACAACAGCACTATAAACTTCTCTATAATAAAGATATTTCTGCTCCACTTCTGACATATTTTGGCGAGAGGTTGTTTTACGAAATGGCTCATATAGCGCCCACAAACTACATTTTCTGATTGGCCCATAATGAATGTGATTGACAGAATGATTGTCCAATCACCTGCCAGATATACTGTCAAGGGTTCTTCCCATTCCCACACACTTTCTATGAGCTCTTTACCAGATGAACTAGTGAAATACACTGCCTGGCCAAAAAAAAAAGTCGCCACTTAAAAAAAGGTCACAGACCCTAATATTTTGTTGGACCGCCTCTAGCTTTGATTACAGCACGCATTCGCTGTGGCATTGTTTTGATAAGCTCCTGCAATGTCACAAGATTTATTTCCATCCAGTGTTGCACTATTTTTTCACCAAGATCTTGTTTGATGATGGGAGAGTCTGACCACTGCACAAAGCCTTCTCCAGCACATCCCAAAGATTGGGGTTAAGGTCTGGACTCTCTGGTGGCCAATCCATGTGTGAAAATGATGTCTCATGCTCCCTTAACCACTCTTTCACAATTTGAGCCCGATGAATCCTGGCATTGTCATCTTGGAATATGCCCGTGCCATTAGGGAAGACAAAATCCATTGATGGAATAAATCACATTGTGCGTGTGGAAATGCTCTTACTTTTACTATTAAACATACCCCTGAGTTCTACTGTTGTTTTTCTTTGATTTGATTTGGCCAAACATTAAATGATCGCCAATCACAATCATTCAGGATTTTTTTCTGACCACATTTCTTCCTCGAAGACGATGATTCCCCACTATCCTTCCAGTTTTTAATAATGCGTTGGACAGGTCTTCACCCAATTTTAGTAGTTCCTGCAATCTCCTTCGATGTTTTCTCTGCTTGATGCATGCCAATGATTTGACCCTTCTTAAACAGACTAACATCTTTTCCACGGCCACAGGATGTGTCTTTCGACGTGGTTGTTTAAGCACTGAGAAGCTACTCATTGCATCAGCTGGGGTTAAATAACTTGTTGCCAGCTGAAAGATAATCACCCATGCAGTAATTATGCAACAGTAGGCTTGTACCTATTTGCTTAGTTAAATCCAGGTGGCGACTTTTTTTTTTTGGCCAGGCAGTGTATATTGAAAGGTCCTTCTGGTGTGTCTGGTTACAGAAGCACTTTATCACATGGTAAAGACATGTAATACAAACTTACAACTTAGAAAAGATTTATGTGACCTCTGTAATGTGGTGTCTGCAGAAACATATGAAAAGGAAGTCAGAGATAATATTTGCAGCTCGTCGTGTGAATTTTCAGAAACTCCCTACATTGTCCCTTTTTTATATGGCATAGCTGCAGTTTAAGAATATTCTGAGTCTCTAATGAGGAACTTGTAGCTAGACGTTAAAGCTTGTGGAAGCAGGGAGTACCAAATTTGAGATTTTATCATAGGAGATTCAAAGATTGTAGATTCAAACTTCTGCCTCGCAGACATATGCATCTGCACTCCCATTCACTTCTGGCTTTTACAAATAAAACGGTCATCTTTTGTTGTTTGAGTTAAACTTCCAAAGAACAGACATCAGGACAAACTTCCTCAGCTCTGTGGAGTGAGTCCTTGCCTCTGTCAGATTCTGCAAAGTGCCAGCACTTACAGCCGATAGCTAGATCATCAACTATTGTAAGTGTGAAAGTCCAGACATGTCGCTCCATCTGTCGGGAGGGAACTGTGAATAGTAGCTTGTGTAAGAGCTCTTACTGCTGCTGAGGCTTGCCAAACATCCATACTGTGATCTTCTGTTTTACATAATCTGTCTGCCATTGCATTTTCTCTTAGGGCATAAACATCCTTGAGATATCGTTATCCATTCTCCTTCATCTACGGTTTAACATGGCTTAGGTTCTTGCAGAGAACCTTTCCCAGTATTTAGTGTGTGCCTGCCATGATAATTGAGGAGATTCATTTGAGTTAATGTCTGTCTGCAGTAGGAGTGGTTGGTTGGTTTAGAGACACAGATATAGTGCTGATACATTTGGGGTGTGGTGTTTGACTCAGTAGCTTTCGTTAGTGGCACCTGTGACGAACACTGTCCCCTAACTGAACACGAGAGGATGTCGCGTGGCATCGCTCAGCATCACTCGCCTGCTGCCAGCACGGTTAAAAATGTAATTCCATGCCCTATGTTTCCCCATGAAAAGAGTACATCAAGTGCTTTAGCTAGTACTGTAGCTGGAGAAACAGACATGAAGTGCTTTATGTTGACAATGGGTGGTCTCAAAAGCTCATCAGTACACAGCTCTCTGTGAGCCAAAGTTTCTCATTCAGTGTTGAAAATGAGAGTAAATCATTTTACTCATGAAAATAGATGAATGATCCTCTATCTCTGCCATGGTAACCAGATAAACCATCTCTGCTGAGGAGGAAAAGTCAGAGAAAAACCAAGAAAAATTCCTCATGCGTCTAATCAAAATCCCTCTTTCTTTGCTCCTTGTCTGCGTTGATGCACAACAAAGAGAAAAGAATAGAAACAGGACATTGAGGCAAAAATGTTGCAGCGCATCGCACTGCATCACTCGCAGGTAGGACACTCACATGTGATTCCATGTAATTAACCGGATTTTGTCCCCAGTGCTCACCTCTGTTGCTTTCAGTTGGGACATGTTGTAAGTGGACAAAAGCAATGTGTGACAGAGAGGCTACACATCCAAGAAAATGCCAAGAAATGTAAGACCCCGGAAACAACTAGGGACTAGGATAACATTATATATATTTTCCAACACATTACCATGCTGCATGATTCAACATCTGAATTATCATCAAGGTAAAAAGACTCAGCAGGTTCAGTTGAGAATGAGCTGCTTGTGTTAACAAAGCTGAGTGTTGGCAGGTCAACCATACATGCAAACCCCTATACAAATGGTAGGTTTGCTGACATTAAGAGAAGCTCAGGTTACACTTTCACATTTTATGTGTTGCTTTTGGTGTACTAGGTTTCTGACTTCTTTGTGGCATTCAGGGGCATGAATATATGTATATATGTGTATATATATATATATATATAGTTTTAAAAAATACCTTAATTATACAAGCTTGACTAGTGATCTGACGCGTGTCCACTTTCATTCATAAAATAATTCCTGTACTCACAGGTCTGCAGTTCATGTCCCATTTATTTTTACAGATGCAAATTCCATGATGCAATGTTTTTTTTGTTTGTTTGTATTTTCCAACTCATCGTTCAAAAACAAAAAAATATCAAAAGGTTTAACTTTGCTCATGTTTCATGCTCCAAAAAAACATTTTGCTTCACGCTCATCTTAACTTGAACAAAACAGGGACTGACCTGCTCACCTGTGCTGGCTGACCTATGTATTTAAAACTCCACCTATAACCAAACATTTTCCAGACAGGTATAGATAAATCTGTAAATTAACATAAACAACCCGTTTACTCATTTTTAAATTAATGTATTTACATGAATTTTGTCCTTACAGTTAATCATTTAAACTACAAGTTTTAATTTGTTTATTTATGTAAGTATAAAATCTTCTAAGAAATTTGGAAATGGCTTCTACCCATTCATATGTATATATATATATATATATATATATATATATATGTAAAATGAAGAGTATGGCTTCAGCTTGCGTTATTGTAGTGCCTTAAGATAACTGGTGTTATGAATTGGCACTATACAGATAAATATTGATTGACTGATTGAGTACTACTGCACTGACCAATTACCACAGAGCAGACCTGTCAACCAATCAGAGGAGACTTGGATCATGTGAGGAAAGGAGCTCTAACAGAGTGTCTCAGACAGAGTATGCAGCACCATGAAGGGTACTCAGAACATAAAAATTAGTGTGTTTTTTAACCGTAGTTATTGTGAACATACTTGAGCTGTCAGTCGTGTTGCACGTGTCTTTCAAAAACAGGACTCAAATCTGTATGTCCTCCCTGAAAAAGCTACCTCTTGAAATCCAATTTCTCTGCTTCAACCCCAGTTGGCCATGTATGTTTGATTTAGAGGTACCATCAGTAAGAATCAGGTTACAAGCCACGGCGCCCGCACAGTCTCCATGTCTGCCACTGATCCCTCCAACTTTTCCCGTCTTTCACATCCCCAGAGTGTAACTGTCATCTGCAGCCCGAGCTTAGTTTGGTTACTGAGAAGATCTTATTTTCCCCAGGAGCAGGACAGATGGGTGTTTCATCTTTCATGCTCCCTCTGCATGGCTCTGAACTCCATAACCTATGGGACCATGGGTGGTAGAGGAGAGGAAGTCAGGTTTCTGGTCTTCATGTGAGGAGGTTTGTGTTTACTTTTAAAGTGGACAGCTATGAGTAATTGCAGCAAAGTTTTTCAATGTTCCCGTCTTAATTATTTATGCTGTGGTAAATCAAAAAGGAGCTGTGTATATATTCACTATTAATAGGTATTGTACAAATCAGTCTAAGAATAGACGCTAATTACTCCTGTAAATTCAGCCCAGGAAACAGAACGCTGATGCACGTGTGTGTTAATTATTCAGTTATTTGCAGGAAACGTTGCTTTTGAGTCAGGGGTTGAAATCTATACAGACACTAAGATAATCAGAGTGATTTTAGGCAGAAGATTTACTGAACCTGCTGCTTTCATCAGCCATCCTTAAACATTTTTGCTCCGCAGCCCAGTCATCATGGAAGAGTAGAGACAAACAAACACACGTTGTACATACTTAGACTCCCCATAATGCAGGATCAGAAGGGAGCTATGAGCTTGTTTCTAAACCTAAAGAAAGACATTCACAAGGACTCACTCTGTTTTCATCAGCTGCCTAATAATGACATTTAAAAAGCAGTTGACAGGAGAACTAATTAAACCACAACATATTCGAAAGTGGAGGAAAGTGCAGTAAAAATGACATTTTAATGTGCTGACGGTGTGTTCTATGCCCAAGTCATCAGTCACATGAGCGTATATGATGTTACTTTTAATGAATATAGTTTAGTGTGTAGTTTTATCAAAAATATAACATAACAGCTGACATTTTCGTAGTGTACATCCCTGATGTTAGTAGTAGTAAGGGCTGCACTCTCTGGTGTACCCCCTTGTTATAGACAGAAATGCAAGGACAGACAGCAAGTTTATTTCAGGCCTTAGACTCAGTTTCGCCCTTCTGTTAAAAGGAATGCCTGAGCTCTCCCAACCAGGATTTTAGTTTTATAACATATCTTTAAAATGTTGTACTCCTGATGAAAATAGATATGAAAGACATTGCAGATATGTGAACAGTTGAGATGTGTGCTTATCCTGTGAATGTTTCCACTGATTTAGAATTGTGTTTATCTTTTTTTGTATATTTTAGTTAAATGCTAGTATATTTTCTTTACTTTTTGTTTAGTATAGTATTTAGCTTTGTTCTCTCTTACTATTTATAACCTTTGTACTGTTGTTAATTTTCTAAAAGGCACTAGAAAGTGAATTACAAAAAATAGTTGGACTCCTTGGTGGCAAAGAAACAGGAGTACATTTTCTTAGAAGAAGGAAACATAACAACTACAACAAATGTATTTACACATAGCTTGCACCAGATGTTCATGTATTAACAGCATTTATGTGACTTTTTTTGTTTTGTTTTGTTTGTAAATCTCCTGTGAAAAGGTATCCAAAAACTATCTGATTTCTGCCTACTGGTGTCTGCCATGTTTGTCCACCCCAAAGCTGTGTTTGACCCTGTGAGATTTTGCAAGGTTTCAGTTTAAGGTGTCAGGAATGTGGTTCTCGTTGAATCTGTTAGTGTGGTTTGCTGATTTGGTCATGTTGTCCTCCACACCACGAAGAAACAAGCTGTTTAAAATTTGAAAATCATGTGTATTGGACCAGGCTTTACAGAGTATTCACAGATAATTATCCAATATTTACCTTGTTTACAGCAATCAGTTTAATAAAATATAATTCTGAAGCAACTGTTTGACCTGCTGTGAATTCCTCGACAGGTCAACCTTTTAAACATCCCTTTATATCCTCCTCTGTTTCATTAATGTAAATCAGTGGAAAATTTCATTAAAAACCAGACGAGTTTTACACCACATATTCGAGTCCTAACACTCTCCCACAGCTTGTTATGTTCCAAATGTTTGAAGTATTGCTTTGTAATGAGTTACATAATGTGTGGTCTGCAGTTTGTCACCATCTAATCTACTCTGGGGTTTCCTGTCCTTTCTCACAGTAACACCTCGGTCGGAAATGTAGAAATCTCTTTTGATACCAACAGAAGCCCTCAGGAATTAGTCACACTGAAGTAGGGACAGGAATTGATAGGATTTTTATTGATACTAACTCTATTTCAAGTCTGCATATCAATACTTTTAATCAACTCTCTATTGACTCTTGTGGATTTTGATGAAATAATTAGGCCTACATATGTTTTTAGTGTCAACAATGTCAAACACATGGCACACAGAGCTGAAACAAGACCTTTTTCTCGTTATTTATTCCTGTCACAGATCAGACTTTTAGCTCTCCCCATGTGACAACGTAACTCAAACTCAGTCTCAGTTATCTCCACTCAGTTCTCACTCAGCTTATGTTTAACAAACTTTTGTTAGAGGATTTTTAAAAAACTTATTTAGTGGCCTTTTGGTCTTAGAGTATGTCAGTACTGCAAGAATTGGAGGAGAAGAAACTTTGAAAATCACATTCACAAATCATTAACAATGTGTCTCTAAAAAAGCCAAAATTAAAGTCATGCAGTGGTTTTTATTTCCTTTACAACTTAGTCCCCCTCCACTTAACTGTTTCTTCTTCCACTCCTATCACTGAACATTAAAGCAAAGTCTAATCATATTAATATATGAACTTTTGTTAGCAGGCATCACATTAAAACCAAGTTAAATTAACAATAGTTATGCTTAGAACATGAGAAATGTTTGGCTATAATTAAACTTAAAACTGCAATTTTTTAGTTTGAAAGCACACAGCAGTGTGTAGGGGGTAAATAATAGTAATAATAATAACAAAAATATATATTATTATATTGCATTCTTACTTGATATTAGATAATATTAACATCAGAAAGTAATAATAAGACCCACTGGGTAATACTGGGGGCAAAAAAAGCACCTGACTAGTCGACTAATTGACCCAATAGTAGATGTGTAGTCAACAATAGAAATAGTTGTTAGTTGTATACCTACATGGCATTTAGAATTACAGCGAAGCATAAAGTTAAACTGACATTGGAAATCCAGCACTAACCTATTGATATGTGGCATACATGGGGCCAGTCAAGCTCAGTACATCTTGAGCTTGGGCTTGGGACTTGAGGATGGCAAGTTCAAGTCTCTGATCGAAACATAATTGGAAGTTGGTTTGATAGCTGGGGAAACACAAACTGACTTCATAAGGGGCACTGACGGCAGTTACGGCAGTTGGTAACACAGCTGAAAGGGGTTGGCGTGCCTTGCCTCCAGAGCCTTAGAGAATGTGGGGTTTGCACCTGTAAACTTCATCACATGTAAAGACCTACGAATGAAATATGGTTAATATTGTTGGTGGTGCAGACAAGTTGTCAGGAATGATGAATGGTGAAGTGCCAACCCGGCATGCGCTCACCAACCTGACAACCTGTAAATCATATATGACAAACTTATAAGAAGAGGAGCTGGACGAGGATAACCGATAGCTACATTTAGCCTAGCAATTTCTCCTGATTTTGTCCACCATGATGTTTGCATTATTGATCACTCATGATTACAAGCTGCAAGAGTGGAGGCCCTGGTTGTGGATGAATGTATCAGTTGGTGTGCTCTGTCTCTCTCTTTGTGACACACCACGCACGACAATAACAAACTGATGAATCTGTCATTATTTGTCTTCATGTGTGGGCTCGGTCACTGTTTTAAAATCATTAAAGATTTTAGAAATCTTCATTTGTTCAACAGGCCTTAAGCCACACTTCAGACTGCTCCTGTCTGTCCACCCTGATTACTTCTTTGACTCCTAGGACGTGGTCAGTGTTGTCATTGATGTGGAACGTTACTGTTTTACTAGTCATGCCGAAAAAAAGACCAATAAAGGAATCGTCCAGCATATAGCCAATGATTTATTGAAGTAGAAAGAGGCAGTTTTCATCTTAATTCTCCACCGTTACTATAAATCTCCAGCTCTTCTTCCTCTAACAGGGTGAAGTAGAGACAGAGAGACCATCCACAATTTTACCAGTGTGGGGCAATCTGAAATAAACTAGATGAATATACTGCAGCCAGCCACGAAAGCACCCACTGTCTGTGTGTGGGAAGTACTGCTGGTTAAACTGTGCACATCCATTAAGCTAAAGACAGTGAACAAGAGAAATCAAAGACAGAAAGCATCTTTTTCTGCCTGTTTAAAAGGTTGAATTGCATTTCATTCCTAATTTTTTAAGTAATAGTCTTCCCTCATGTTTGCAAATTACTGTTTTGTAAGTTCCATCCTTACTACTGCGCCTTTTTGTAACAGTCCATGCTTCAGTCCCAAAGTGATTTAGTCAGATTGCCTCTTGTACTGTCTTTGAGAGACTTACAAAAGCCCGATCCTGCTGTCTGCTTTTTTTCTCAGTGCAGGTGCTTTGTCTGCATTTTGCAAGCTTCAGGTCACTTCAAGGAGTCAGATCAATTCAACTTTTATCCTGTCTGCTGTAACCAGCACTCTCAGCCAGCGTTGATGAAACATGCAGTTTATTTGCAAGAATTTATTCTGGGATACAGTTCTTTAACAGAAATGCATGCAGTGAATGGCTAAAAATGCTTTTTAAAGTATAAAGAGCACCAAGGAGACTGTCATTTTGCACAACCATCGTCAACCTTGGTACAGTAATTGTACCTGCTATAAATAGATGCAGCTCCTTAAGTACAGGTCCACCAGTTTGTAATTGTTGTACTGTTTGCAGTTTTATTTTATTTTATTTTATTTTATTGTATTTTATTCTAGATTTTATTTTAATTGTAAATATGTATGCAAACTTTCGGTCTTTATAGGGCCAGTTTCTTGGAGTGCAAATATTTGATTTAAGTTTTCTGTATCTTGTGAACTGCTTGATGCTTGAATTTCCCTCGAGATCAAAAATGTGTCTATCTATCTGTCTATCTATCTGTCTGTCTCTCTGTCTGTCTGTCTGTCTGTCTGTCTGTCTAATTAGCCAGCTAATTGGAGAGATAGATAGATGCACTGTGGTCATACAGGAATGGACATGGTTAGCAACAAAATTCTGGTAGTGTGCCAAAAAAAACACACTATTACACCTACACCATCCGGAACCGTTGACACAATGCAGGATGGATCCATGTTCCAAATTCTGACCGTAACATCCGGATGTTGCAGCGGAAATTAAGACTAATCAGACCAGGCAATATCTTTCCAATCATCTATTGTCCAGTTTTGGTGAGCCTTAGTGAACTGTAGCCTCATTTCCCTGTTCTTAGCTGATAGGAGTGGCACCCGTGTGGTCTTCTCCTGCTATGGCCCATCTGCTTTTAGATTCAATGTGTTATGCTGCGTTCCATTTACATTGGAACTGGGAAGAAGGTAGAAGGGAGTGGGAATGACATTTCAAGATGGAAAATATACTCGCCGATCTACCAGGCTATTGTTAACCGTTGTGTTAGCCATTGTTAGCATGCCCTATGTTGTAGTTCACACATAGCACATGATGAATGTAAGTCACGCTGTGGCAGTATTTCTATATATAAACATCGAACAATGCTATGTATACGTCTGATTTAGTGCGACAAACACTAGTCAGAAGTGCTAATAAATGGAATATTACAGGAGCTTAACAACTGTTTACACTGGGTGCATCCATCTTTGATTGACAACTTGGGGGTGGTGAGGATCCCTGACTTCCCAGTAGGAAATTCCAACCTCGGGAGTCATTCCAGATGAAATTTCCCCCTCGGAACTTGGAAATCACGACTTCCCAGTACAACTGGAACACAGCATTATTTGTTCAGAAATTGTCTTCTACATATCTTAGTTGTATTGAGCAATTACTGTTGCCTTTCATCTCCAACCACTCGGGTCATTCTCTGACCTCTAGCATCACCGTGTAATTTTTGCCTACAGAACTGCAGTTCTCTGAATATTATCTCTGACCATTCCCTGTAAACCTTAGAGATGGTTGTGTGTGGATATTCCAGCAGATCAGCAGTTTCTTAATTCACGTTTAAAGTTACTTAAACCACCTTCTTTTCTTGTTCTGATGCTCAGTTTAAACTTCACCAGGTCGTCTTGACAACATCTGTATGCCTAAATGCATTGAGCTTCTACCATGTGATTGACTCATCAGCTATTTGCATAAAGGAGCTGTTGCAGCCTAATAAAGTGTAGTGTGAGTGTGTATTTAAAGGTTGCAGCACCTCAATAAGTGAATCACGCCCCATCTGATTTGAAACAACATAGTAACAGCACATCAGTGGGCGATAATTACATACATGTAGTGCCACATTTCACACTTTATTATTAAATTAACGCTGTTGCTGTCTTTCCTGCCTTGTTAGGTTGAACAGGTCTGAAGGGGCAAACTAAAATATCCTGCATGTGGAGCTGCGCTGAACAGAAAACCTCTGTACGCACTCGGACTGAATCCTTCAGAGACCACGCGTCAAACTGCATCTGTGGCACGTCCAGCAGCAGCTCTCTTGGTATTTCCCTCACACTTTTGCATTTTTTTAAGTATCTGTCAGAAGAAAAAAATCTGGGCCAGTCTGGTGGCACACAGAGTTCCAGAAATATCTGCAGGTGATAACTAGCTGAGCTCTTTCAGCAGGTGTCCTGTCACCCTCCCCATTATGTATGCATCATACCTGTGGGTGGAGGTGGTAATTAACTGTTGCTCTGCCATTTTTAGATTGTTGCCATGACAGCCCTCTCTCTGTGTCTCTTTCTTCTCACCTCTTTTTTTTCTGTCACCTTCTTCCAGTGTCTCTCTTCCCCTCCGGCGATGTGTTAGCACACTTTCTGTTGTCTTTATCTTTTATATTTAGGATGTGGTGTTTCCATAAAACCCGCAAAGAATCCTCTCACCTCTCACACCTGCTGCATGCCTGTGTGTGTTTTTGTGTGTTTGTGAGAGGGGGGTCGTCCTGGCGGTGTGACAGAGCCATCCATCATGGTCAGATCAGGTCACACACCCTGCCCGACGGGCTGAGGCCTGCAGGTAAGAGCAGCTGCAGCGCGGTGTCTCAGCTGTCATCTGTCCTCAGAACGTCAGGGTGACATGTGCCGTCCACTTCGGTCTGCTGCAATTTATGCGACGTTCGTACAAATAAAGGGACAGGTCTGTTTGTGCAGAGAAGCCTGCAAGTAAATCCAATTCTGTGGCTTTATTGATGCTGATATCCAGTTCTGCAGTGGATGATTTACAGCCTGTCAGTCAGCATTTTGCCTCCACTTTGTGCCTCAGCGTGTAGTCACTATTTTGTAAAAAGGTGTGTGAAGGCTTGAAACCAGCTGTCATTAGACTGTCTTTAGGTTGTTTTACTCTGCATAGTCTAGATCAGGGACGGGCATCATCGCCAGGGGGCCAAATGGTTTGCAATGCAGCATACTTTCAGCTTAACAATTTTTTCTTATGAGTAAAGGGACAATTTGTTGCGTTTTAAGTTATTCATGAGCTAAAAACAATGTCTACATTCATAAATATGGCCTCATTTGTATCAAATTGCCTCTGCCAACAATCTGACTTGTCCCCCTGAGCGAAGAATTTCTTATCTGTATTTACAGAGAACGTGTAAGTCCTGTAGAGACTTCTATGTCCTTCCAGTCTATAAAGTGTTTCTCAATTCAGAGTTCACAAGTTCGAACTTGGGTTCACTGGGAGATTGGACTTGGCCCCAGAGTTCGGACTTCAGGGATTGGGAGTCCGCAGAGCGATCTTACTACAATTGGATCAGCAGTGAACTTTGCTAGTGTCCACAGCTCCTGCTAGCATCCTCTTCCAAGTCAGATCCGATTGTCTGCCGGTAACCACTCACATTGTCCATTTATCAACGTTCAGGTTTCGAACACAACTCTATCACAAATATCTTATTCATAATTTTACACCGCAGCAACAGTTACTTACAATTGTGTGACTTTTCCTTTGTGGATTGTAGCTGCGAAAAGTCCGCTAAAGTAACATCCCGTAGCAGACTTGGTAAAAGGGGCGGGGCAAGTCCACATCCAGGTACGTGAACCAAACTTGTTTCAATGCAGACTTTGAATTGGAACAGAACTTCAACTGTGACTGATGACGTATCACGAGTCCACAAGTCCAGAAGTATGCTGAGGTACACATATTGAGAAACAGTCAAAACTATTAACAGCCGAGAAGGACAGAAGCACTACACAGTATTATTGGCCAAGGCTAATAGCGTTTTCACTCAGAGCCAGAGTGACTGAAACTGAGAAGCAGCACAGTTAGACGCGCTTGTCACTGTCCCGGCAAATTTGAAAGCCTAACACTAATGATTCAATGCAGTTTGCAGTTTGTTTGAAATAATGTACCTCTTCACCAGAAAGAAAACTCGATGAAGTGTTGGATGACATGTTGACATAGCTTCTAGGCACATACCGGCTACCGCAGAGTTCAGCAGTTGCAACACACATTTAAAAAAGTGAGGCGCATGAGAGCGCTATTCGTACTTCATACAGTTTCACCACAAGATGGGAGAACAAACTACACAGTGTGGCTTTAAAATCTTTTCAGCATCACAGCCTCGTAAGACCATAGAATTCTTGTGTCTGGGAGTTTTGACACAGCGTCTTTTGTGGCTATGAAGGCCAATTCAGAAGTGGCAGGCAGGGCCACAGATGTCGCAGGTGTAGGCTGCAACCAGGGATGTTGAGGACCTGATGGTGGTTTAATGCTGCCGCAGCCTTCTTTTCCTTTGTAACCTCTGCAAAGGAGGTTATGTTTTTGCCGGCGTCTGTCTGTTTGTTTGTTTGTTTGTTAGCAAGATTACACAAAAACTACTGGACGTTTTTTGCTGAAATTTTCAGGAGATGTTGATCATGGCCCAACTTAGAAATAATTAGATTTTGTTGGAGATCCAGATAACCGCCATTAGTGAATGATCATTTCATTCATAACTGTCTAACTAAAAATGATATCAACATGATTCTGAGTGCTAGGTTTGCGCTCTTGCACTCTAACTTTATCATGGAACCATTGCTTATAGATGTAACAGCAACATGTGAGCTACCTTGGCAGAGGTTTGCGCTCTCCGAGTGCTTTCTAGTTTAACATAGGGAGCTGATAAATAGATAAGTAATACTTAATTTAATGAGCCTAACGTAATTCAATTAAACCTTTATCAATCCAAGTTATTGAGCATTTCCCAGTTATTTAACCTAAGGGCAATTTCAACTCACCAGTTAACCTAATGAGCATGTCAGTGGGAGGGAGCTGGAGTGCCCGGAGAGAACCCACGCATGCACAGGGAGAACATGAAAGGCTCTACCTGCTGCCCCACCATGCCGCCCTGTACAGCTACAGTCAGTTATGGACATATTTTCTCATAAATATTGATATTTTTAAGCCTCTCAAAGCAGATTTCCTCCACTTCTTTTTACATATAAAATTGTGTTCATATTTCTTGGTCAACTGTTGGGCTTTATGAGGGATTAGGGGGTCCACATGTGGCCCCTGTGCCCACCCCTGGCCTAGATCATGATATGATTCTGTTCCTCATGTGTTTATAAAAGCTTGCAAGATTTTCAGAAACACTCAAGCACCTTGCAGAAGATGGTGAGCAATATATTGATTAAATGGATTAATTCAAATAATTCTGTTGCACAACATTAAAAGATTGGAAATTGGGGTGCAGGTTTGGTTTCATGGTAAGTAATCAGGCATGTCCCGTATATGAAGAACCATTCAGTTCCTGCCTGAGGCCAGTTTGCCATTTGTCCAACTTTTCTCAAACCTATCCACCCTCTCTCTACTCTGTCCAAATAAAGGCAGAAAAAAAGAAAATAAAAATTTAGATGTTTTATCTTGAATCACTCTGTCAGTTGTTTTGCTTAGCCAGGACTTGCAGGGATAAAGTCTTTACCCAAGTTTTCTTCCAAAAAAGACACAAGAAAAATTTGAAAGTTGTGGCATCCATTGAAGTAGAGCTGGGAAATTAATCGAATTTTAATCAAGATTACAGTTATGTCCTTTCACAGTTGTAAAAACGGAGTAATCATGTTTAAAATATTACTGTTGCACATGACATGCTGAATTTGGTTTCCTTATCCTGTTTTTATTATTAGCATTATTTTGATCTATTTGTATAGATCCATTTGCATTTACGTCCAATGAAAGCATGTGGTTGGTGTTTTGAAATCAGAGCAATCTTCATGATCATGATATCGGTATCTATTAAATTATTGTGATTTTGATTTTTGCTATTATCGAACAGCCCTAGTTTCAAGATAGAAATACTGATATTGTCTGTTTTCACCTTCAAATTCTGGCATAGGCGCAGATTTAGCATTGTATTAGTTTTTAATGACATTTAAAAAAGAGATTTCCAAAAAGGGAATTTTATGTTAATATTTTGTGAAAATAGTGCAGCTCTTAGTGTCAGTGTAGACGCCTGCCTCTGTCCAAACTACACAATGAACCTTTGATAACAAAATACCAGCCCGCACTTTAACTCTAAAAGAAAATACTGTGTTTAAGACGGATGCAGATATTGTGTGAATTATTCATTGTATGACATCAATGTTTATCAGTTTTACATCATGCTCATCTAAACCACTGATGTCAAAAAGCACAAAATTGTTACCTGTGCATTTTTTCAGCCCTGCTGTATTAGGTCATCGGATAAATTTAAGTGCAAAGCTTAATTTTTTCATCTTCTTTATGTAACAAGTCGATTCTGTCACATTAAATGATGATCCCACTTTCTCTGCCACCACTCTGATAAATGGAGTAATAATGTGAGACGTCTGCCCTGCAGTGAAATATTTAATAACCAAGACAGAAAATATTAATGGTTGAAAGTAGAAGCGTGTTATCGTGGAAAGGTGAGCATTAGTTTAAGAGGGAGATGACATGTGACTGATTTTATCTGAGGTCTGTTCAAACTCTGCTCTCTGGCTGTTAATGTGCAGCAGAGCAGAGATGAAGTGCAGACGAGTCCATGTTCAGCTACAACAGCATGAAAGATTTTTACTCTTTTAAATGGATGATAGTTTCTTCAGTATAAAATAATGCTTTGACATGATTATTATCATAGTCTTATGTTTTAAATGCAGCTTAAATCTCCTACGATAGTCCAGCTCAGAGGCAGTGTAGTAAAATAACAGCAGGCATATTGTTGGCTGCACTGTTCTGTGATAAATCTATAGGCCATAACACACTGAGAACTACAGCCCATCTAAATGTCACTGGGTTTTGAGGGCATGAACGTCTCTGAGGTGATTGACTCGGCTTTAATGGATGTTTTATTGTACCAGCACAGAACACTGCACCTGTAGAGCAGCACAAGTCCCTGTTCTCACAACACAGCCTCTGCCAGTGCTGCTCCTTTTAAAAGCTTTACAAAAACATACAGATTGATACAACACACACACGTAGGACCAAAAAACCATATACTTAATATTGTTGTACATTTTTAAGCTCTCAGTTAAACCAGTGTTTAAGTTTTTGCATTACAAAACACTTGAACACATCATGATTAAAACTAGAAAGCACTCGGAGAGCGCAAACCTCTGCCAAGGTAGCTCACATGTTGCTGTTACATCTATAAGCAATGGTTCCATGATAAAGTTAGAGTGCAAGAGCGCAAACTTAGCACTCAGAATCATGTTGATATCATTATTAGTTAGACAGTTATTGAGCAAAAACGATTGTGGGGGTTATCTGGATCACCACCAAAATCTAATCATGTTTAAGTTTGGTCATTCCCAACATCTCCTGAAGCTTTCAGTAAATCTGTCCAGTAGTTTTTGCGTAATCTTAGTAACAAACAGACAAAAAACATATGCCAGCAAAAACATAACCTCCTTGGCAGAGGTAACAGTGTTGAAAGGTCTACTAAGGCAATTTTAATTTCATAACATTTCCACAATTTTTTCTGATATATACTAAACAGTTGTTATATTAAAACATATGCATGCAGTGGAATTGCCCATGAAGGTAATGGTCAGTAGCATTTACAGTTTTAAAGCAACTACTTATCAAACATGATGTCAAGTCAGGGTGTAGTGTCTTTGTCCCAAATGCTCATGGTTCGATAATCGCACTTTACTGCATGCAGATAAACAACAAATACACCGAGGAGAGCAAAAGGTTATCACATATGTCTCTGTGTTCATAGAAACTGTTATTGTGGCGTGAGGACTAAAACCTTACGCAGGTATCAGAATCAGAATTCTGATTCTGATTCTGATACCTGCACACTGAATGCTTTTATTCTAGAAGGATAATCAACCTTCTGAGCTGTTAGCATTCACAATACTAGAACAGAATACTGACTGAGCGAGCTGTAGGCAAAAACTCAAGAAGTCCAAAAAGACCAGAAATTAAAAACAAAACAAAAATGGTTCGAAACAAGTCCATGAAATGAAAGCTTTGTCACTGAAATAGCACAAGTCTTTTTTTTTAATGGTTTTAAACTGAAAATGGATAAAAACATTAAACAGAGAAGAGGCTGCAGTCAGTGTTTTTCAGGAGCAGTGTTGGATGTAATATACTCTGGTGATGTGCAGACCAGATATGAGGGATTTGGCTTCACCAGCAGCAGGCTTAGAGCAGCTGCCGATTAGGTTTTCATTGATGTGTCTAAAGATTCAATAAGAGATAAAGTGCTCACATCCAAAGCACAGCTAACTTTTCCTTCTTCTGTGTCCTTGGCGAGGGCTAATTCTCACTCATGGTGGCAGATTGAAGGTGTGAAGAAGTTGACAGCCAGGTAGAGCTCCTCTTCAGTTTGAGAGTTTTTGTATTTGATAATGCAGAGAAAGTTCATTTAGCACTTTATTTGTGTGAGATTATAACAAGTTTGTCATCAGGGGTTTTGAAATGATTTAAACTGTGGTATCAATCACTCATACAGCATGTATTGATCATTCACAGATACGTGGCTGACTTCACTGAGTTCTGTGGACGGTGGAAACGCCGCTGTTGTCAACATTGTCCAAAATTACTGTGGAGGTGCATTTTTTACCAGTAAAGTAAAGTGTAAACATCCATTAAGTCACATGCTTAACGGTGGGGCTGAACGATTTATGGTTTTCTGATCAAAATCACGATTTCAGACAAAATGGTTGTGTGATCACAGAAGCTGCAATTTTTTGCAGCTTTACCTGGCTGACCCAGGATCTGCATTGCTCGTGGCAATGTTGTCACATGTCAGCGCTAATGTCCAAAACCATCAAAGGCTGACATTCTGATTTAGCTTGGCTAGCTTCTTTCTTTTATTGGAATTGCTGAATTATGTTTCTCTCATTATTACTTATTTAACACTGGGGGAGTTTGGGAAATTTTTTTGTATTTTATTTAACTTTTTAACTTAACACAATTAAGGATTTTTTGCACTACATTTTTTTAAGTCAAGACAGTCAAAGATGCTCTTTCAGTTCTTTAATTGTAATAACTGGCGTTGGTCAAGGACTTTAAAGAGTGTACATGCATGTTTCTTGTTAATAAATACATTTGGAATTCTTACCTTTAGTTTTCATCCTTGCCTTAGAGTTAAAGCTTTTAATATTTGATGGTATGATGTAATTTTCTGTCATGTTTGTAAATGTTACAGTAAACATAGTTAATATTGCACTGAAGCTTGATTTGAACAAAATTGTGAGTCGAATTAAAATCGCAATATCTGCCAGAAAAATCGCATTTAGATCTTTTCCTAAAATCAGTCAGCACTACTGAACGGCATTATTTTTGCAGTCCAGCCAAACTGGATATGGATACCTATGGTCAATAAGATCATTTAAGGCACTATTAAACATCAGTGGAACTTTATTATGGTGCAAAAAGTGTGAAAAATGCTATAAAGTATGAATCTTTTCAAAATTGTTCGTTTTAATTGTTTATATTTGTCAATCAACAAATGCAAAGTGAGAGGACAGCAGAAAAATCTAAATCAAATCAATATTTGGTGAGACCACCCTCTTCCTCCAAACCAGCATCACGTCCTTCAGGAACACTTGCACAAAGTCAAGGATCTTGTAGGATCATCATAGTCAGGTGTACGACTTACCAACCTCCCCCAGATGGGAGTCTCTCCCAGGTGCCAACAGATATGTTCAGGGGACATCTAAGATCTCTGTAAACTTCCTGAAAAAGAGTGTAAAATGTGACCTTCAAAGCTTTTTGTGATGGGCCTGATGTCTCATCTCTTGCTTGTGAGAGTCAAGTCCAAGCTTAACGCAAATGTCCAGGGTTGAGATCCTCTGTTTTTGGAGGTCAGAGGTCATGATCATTGGGCCTCTTGTTCATCGCTTAGTGAAACATATTGACCTGTCCTTTTGGTGTACCAGGTTAACAGATTTTTTTCTGTACCATGCAGAGGAGACATGTAAAACACTAAAGTGCTATAAAAACGCCATAAAAGCAGAACGTGAGTGCTTTAGATGAGAGAAGTGTAAGAAGGTTGGAGTCAGATGCTCGCTGCCAGGATTAAATACAACAGAAAACAACAGTTAGGAGTCTGACTCAGTATCTTGTAATGAAATATTACAGTATTGTATGCACCATTAAAAGACACACCCACACTTAATGATTTTTAAAGCCATTTAAGCCCCCACCAGCTGTTCTGTTGCAGCAGCCGTCCTGTTAGAGTCGCTGACTTCTCAGTTTTTGTGAATTATTCTGCTCCATAATCCCAGATGTTATTATTGGTCTCTTTATAACACTGCTGCCAGCTCAAAGTCCTCACAAAGACCACTGAGCAAACAGGATGGCAGTGACAATAGATAAAAGGAACCATTCATCTAATTATCTTTTGATTCTAATTCAAACATGTCAGCAATCAATGAATAATTTCCTGTTTAGATAGGGAGCTTTTTATGATGCTTTATTGAACAAAATATAAGAATAAAGCCGCCCTGCAGACTCTGTGGATTTCTGAAGGAGAGGACGAGTGGAGTCAGGTGTCTCCATCCGTCTCTCCCTCTCCTTCTCTCTCTCTCTCTCCCTCTCTCTCTCTCTCTCTCTCTCATGTCCTCATGTCTCATTAGCCATGTGCTCTCTCTGGTTATTGATCCCTGTGAGACGTTAATTATGTTATCAAAGCTGCAGTTGCATCTTTCGAAAAGTAAACACAGGAAATGAGGATCCAAGCCTCTGTCCGAACAGTTTACTTTTACAACAGTTATTAGTCAATTAAAATACAACCGCTAATAAAAAATCATGACATCAAATTTTACAACCATGTGAAAGGAGGGAGATTTTCATTTTCCAACTTCCTTTTTCTTTGACTTCCATTAAATTAGCGACTGTCTCTCTCTCTCTCTCTCTCCTGTCAATAATAGAGTTTAATCAAGCCGTTTTAATAACAAATACAGCTATGTTTTCCTCTTTGTGCCTCTCGTGATATTAATAGATGTATTTATTCATTTTTTCTCTCAAACTCTTTAATTTGACATTCTATGTCTCTCCCTAAAGGCTATGTTATGAGTCAAATGTATAAGGAAAGGAAAAAGAAAGGTGATTTTAGAGACTTTGAATGGTTGATGGTGCCAGATGTGTTGGTCTGAGTATTTTGGAAACTCCTGATCTACTGGGATTTCACACATAACCGTATCTAGGGTTTAATGGTCTGAAGAGAGAATAAGACTGCTCCTTCCCAAGTTCAGGACTGAGAAAGTCTTTTGTCCCTCAGGCTTTACAACTCCTCACTCAAGGGAAGGAGGAGTAACAGGAAGACAGAGGACATAAGGAGCAGTAACAGTATTTTTATTTTTATCTTGATTTATATTTGTATTTATACTTTCAATTTGTTTTTACTTTTTACTTTTCTGATACTAGTGTACTTTTTTTTTTAACCTGTGTGCTTGCTATGCTGCTGGAATCTTAATTTACCCGAGGGAGCCTTCCCAAGAGATTAATAAAGTTCGATCTAAAGTAATCTAATCTTATATAATATAATACAATACAATACAATACAATACAATACAATACAATACAATACAATACAATATAATATAATATACCCAGTGAGCAGCAGTTGTCTGGGCAAATAGCCCTGGTGGTCCAAAACAACAGAAAAGCAACAATAACCCTAATAACCACATGTTACAGCCAAGGAATGCAGAATATCATATCTTAACAATCAACTCATCGAATCTTGAAGCAGATGGGCTTCAGCACCAGATGGCCATATTTGGTGCCATTCCTGTTGGCTAAGAACAGGAAACTGAGGCTGAGTTCATATGGACACACCAAAATCAGGAGATAAGGAAAATCTTGATATAGATAAGATTAGATTAGATTAGATAGAACTTTAGTAATCCCTTGGGAAGACTCCCTCAAGGAAATCAAGATTCCAGCAACATAGCAAGCACACCAGTGTTAATTTTGACAGCACTTTTAAATTTAGTTTTAGTTATAGTCTTTTGCCTAAAATATCTTTTAGTTGTAGTCATAATTTATTCATCTAAATTGTTTTAATTTGAGTCTAAAATATGAAGTGTAAAGGGTAAGGCATTTTTTATGTTTCCTTGAATTTCTGAAGTCATGATTTACACTTGGATAAAATGCAACATGTAATAACCCTTTACTGAATGCTAGTAAAGTTTGAGTGTATAAATTAACAGAAACAAATTTAACTTTTACGTGAAATGCAATCACCTTTACTAGGCGACCAGAACCTGAACCTGCTCTATATGAATATATCAATTCATAAAGAGAGGAGCTTTGATTGGATCGCTCCCCAACTTATCCCGCCAACACAAAGCTAAGGCAGTTGTGACTGGATGTCCCTCTTAACTCAACCAACCTTTCCACACAACCAAAGTAGCTGTGATTGGATATATTCCTAACTTGTCCCTACATTCTACATGACCAAATTCTGATTGGATTTAGTCTCTGTCAAACATTTTAGTCTAGTTTTTATTTGTTGACGAAAATGTCAGTTAATTTAGTTTTCTTCTCATGTGCACTTGTTTTTTTAGTTATAGTCCAGTTTTCATCAGGGGAAAAAGGTTGTTGGTGAAAACTATGAGGAAAATAATTAGTCAGCAAAATTAACACTGAAGCACACAGGGTTAAAAAATATGGCTACTTGCTTCTGCTCCTTCCCGTCCTCTGTCTTCCTGTTACTCCTCCTCCCCCCGAGTGAGGAGTTGTCCAGTCTGATGGCCTGAGGGACAAAAGAGTTTTTCAGTCCATTAGTCCTGAACTTGTGAAGAAGCAGTCTTTGGCTGAACAGGCTCTTCTGGTTGCTGATGGCCGTGTGCAGAGGGTGACTGGCATCATCCATAATGTCCAGCAGTTTGTCAAGTGAGCACCAATTTCTGCTGACATTGAGACGTTAGGGTCAAAACAAAGTGGAAGGTATTGATTAGGGAATTGTTACGCAAAATGACTAATGGTATCGATTCCTTCAGGGAGATGTTATTGATTTTCAACTGGATTTGGTTTTCGATTTGCCATCTTTAATGAGTTGTCACATCAACTCAAACTATGATTTCCTCTCTGGAGCCTTACACTCTGATAGATGTTTGATTATGTTCACATTTAAAACCTAAATCCATTATTTGTTTATGATTCTATTTTCAGTACTCTGATGTAATGTAATAAGTTGACTAATCCTTTCAGCTGAACATTACTGGATATTAAAAGTTACGTCATGGTTGTGACTCATCTTCCTGCATTACAGGAGTACAGGAGCAGTCACCTGGAAGTGACACTGTCCAGGTTTATCTGTGTGTCAACATTAACAAGTGTGTAATCCCGCTCAGCAGCTTCAGTCAGAGCACTCGTGTGATTGGTTTAACCATGCAGCGGCGGATGTGTCAGCGGCTACTCTCCAGCTTACAGCTTTGTTTGACTGTAACTGTGCTTCTGTTGTTCAGCTTTCAGACCAAAGAGCAAATTCTATCAGCAGGAGCTTTATTCTCTTCTCTTCTCTGCTGCCTGAAAGCTGTGAAACAAGAAAATGGAATAATTTTCCCCCCTTTTACCGTGTTCACACACCATCCAATTAGAGCAGTGAAAGACGAGGAGAGAGCATCTGAAGGGTGGAATAAATGGACAAAGAAGACGTTAATGGGACAGAAGAAAAACAGTAGATGGAGGAGGGAACAGACAAAAGAGAAGGATAATGTGGTGCTTGGAGCAGGGCTGAAGCCTAGAGTTATTTTCATTTCTAATCAATCAGGCCATTTTATTCTACATTAACAAATCACCTGGGAGTCTTGGAAAGAAATAACGCTGTTTAGATTGCAAATTGCGAAAATCAGGGTGAATCTGATGCTTAATGTTAAAAATAACAATCCATGGCTGCATCAGACCAACACAATCATTTCTGTCTTTTCTGATGGCACCATGTCATACAGCTTTATAAAGCCCTCGTCTGATTCTGACTGACGGATTGGAAACATCAAGTGTGATACCAGACAGTTGTCAAATGCTGCCGTCATGACAAGATCTATCTGTGTAACTGTGCGCAGGTTCTTAGGTCACCCAGAGGCGGGTCAAGAAGTGTCAGTCATGGATATAGCTAAGGTGCTGTGTGAGTCTTGTTCTCAAAGAAAGAAGAAGAGATGGTTGAGGGCCCCCTTATGTATCAAGACTGTGGTTCTCAAATGGTGTGGAGTCACAGTGGTGTGCTAAGAGGCAGGTCTAGGTGTGCCTTGGGAATTTGAACATCATTAAGATATTAAAATGACTATTTCAGGTGCAATAGTTTTAGTACAAAGATGCAGACTATGTGATTTTAAAAAATCTCTATAAAACTTTGATGGGGGCGTCGTCTTTTAGACTTAGACTTAGACTTAGAAAACCTTTAATGTCCCTGGGGGCAATTTTGTTTGCAGCACATACACAAACACATACATCATACGTCTTTTGCAGTTAAGAGAATAAGAAGGTGGGGAAAGTTATTATTTTTGTCTCCTGTTTATGAGCTCTCCAAATCTTAAAAAAAAAATAGGCTGTCAAGTTTAACTCTGTTGAGGATTTTTTTGATAATTTACCAATGTTTGACTGATTTTTTTGCATATTTTTTGGATAAATATTGCAACAGAAATATAGCTTTCTTTCTGATAATATAAGACATAAAGCTGCATTTAGACTGATCGCAACTTGAGCAACCTCGGCGACCACTCGCCATGCAAAGTCAATGTACAGCTGCGATGGGGCGGGGCCAGCCCTCCCGCGATGCGAGACGTGATCTGGGCGACTTGGTCGCGTCTCGGGAGACGTGAGGCGTCACCCTTGTCCTTGCAGACAGGTACTCTTGGGGTCACTTTGGACGTGCAACCAGGTTGCAAATTTTAACTTTTCAGGCAACGTCGCGTGTGGCTGTGCTGCGACAGGCAATCAGCGTTGTGTGGGTGTGTGACGACACCCGTGACAGACTTGTTTTTATTCCTGTTCACAGAATGACAATCCATGTCCATGTGGGATCATTAGTTAATGAGTACATTATCAGCTGCAGTGTTTTGTGGTTGGTAGGTGGCAGATTATTTTACTTATTACAAGCAACTCAGGCTTTATTTCAAGTTTTTATATCTTCATGATAAGATGTTAATTCAGACAAATCAGGAAATTGTGACTTAGAAAAGACTAGTTAGGTATTTTTGACTTGAAATTGGACAAGTACTCCTACCTGGATATGAGTTTTTGCAGTGTTGTCATATGAAAATAAGCACATTAAAGCTGTCTTTTATGTTTACATCATGGTTTTAGACAACAATGTTGTAGAAGTGCAGCTTTCATTTAAGTCATATCCAGCAGTCAAGTTCCTTAAATACATTTTATTGGATTATATGTGATACCTAAATGTTTCACTGCAAAAATACCAAACATGTACATAGCCACCATATTTATATTATAATATCTCAAATCTCAACCTGTAAAATATCAACATGTACATAACCATCTGTTAAACAACAAACATGGACGTAAGGACTGTAAATATGCCACTGACTATATAGTATATACTTTTTTATACTTTTTTAAAATTTTTGTTTCTATTTTTTCATTACTGTATTTGATTTGTAATTACCTTATTTTTCAGTATAATGCTTCCTTCTAATACTTCTCTTGTATCCTGCAGCTGCTGTATATGTTGGAATTTCCCCCTGTGGGACTAATAAAGGAATATCTTATCTTATCTTATTATTCTTTTCCCAAAATCAATAAATAAGAATTACAGATAATAAGAATAATCTCCCATTGTAAATGTGTGCTTTTAAACACAAAATAATTAACTTTTAAACATGTGATTCAGATTACTCAAATTAAAAGTAATCAAGTAATCAATCTTAGCGTTAGTCGAATTTTCTGTTAGTGCATTGTATTTTGATTGTGTTATAGTATCGTCTTTAGATATTTTAACCTCCTGTCAGCTCTACAAGTCCCCCTACTTGAATCACAGTAGCGCAGTAACAAGTTGTAAGTTCAATGTAACTTTAGATTGTTTCAAATCTTTAAACACAGCTAAAAATAACTTTTGAAAGGCACAGAGGAAAATATAGGCAGCAGCTCTGAACACAGTGTTTGTTTTTGTTTCTCCACCATCTGTCTCATCCACACTCCATCATCAGACAGCTTTCCAGCACCATCCTGTCTTTTTGGAGAGCACTCTGCATCCACAGCCCACTCCTGAGTGAAGGTTAAACTCCGTGAGCACAGATTGTTTGTTCAGCATGCCCCCCCACCCTTCAGCAGTGAGAGGCAGAAACGACGCACCTCTGTGCTCCTGTTTCAGCATTTAGATCACACGATGGCAGAGTTACAACCAGACTGATGGAGAGCGACAAGATAACACTCAGTGCACCATGAACGTCTCCTGACAGACCGAGCAGAAGTGAAATATTGACAGAAGTTTTTAAGGTTAAGAGTTGAGCTGTCAGTCAGACTAAACACAAATCTCAGCGTTCAGCAGAGGAAATATGACTCCATTTTGAATAAGGTTAAAAAAATCAAATTGCTGACACTAACTCTCCATTATAAACCAAAATGATTGCCTTTGCACATGCACTTTGAGTACATATTCCAACAGAGTAAAGGTCGAGGAAAGGGAATCCCACATAAATCGATTGTGAGCTTTTTGAAATGGAAATCTGAGCCCTCATGATGCTCCCTTCTCTGCCACTTTCCTCTCCTCTGTCACTGTTGCCAGTTCAGTGAACCTGCAGAAATCTTTAACTCTGTTAAAATGTCACAGTAGCAGTGAGCTGCCACTGATGGAGGAAGAGGAGACATGCTTTATTTAATGTCAGCCCCTGTCTTATAGTGTGGGACTCTCCTTCAGACCAGTGATAACTGAGAATACTCATGCAAAGAGAATCTCCAAGTCCCCAGCACTGCAGTGAGAGAAAAAATAATAAAAAAGGTCAAGTACTGTAAGGCAGCTAGGGGCCTGTGTACACGACAACCAAAATAGAGAGCTTTTGTTGCGTTTGCGCTTTCCGTTTACACGAGAACGGTGCCCGCAGTGCCTGAATCTGCAAACTTTTGAACCCAGGGTCCAGAGTGAAAAGTTTTGAAAATGTTTTAGTTTTCGTCTCCATGTAAACAGCAATCTCCAATGTCAGGGAAAAACGGGGATGCACGGTGCATTTGCAGTACTCTTTTAGATAAAGGTAGCATATGCACCTAGGAACAACAACAACAACAACAACAACAGCAGCTATGGCCAACTACCGATCAACATGTGTGCTGGTAACTGTGCTCGGTTTGTTATCGCTCCTCCAACAAAATGTGGATTTGCCGCGTCAATGCTCTGACCAACAGAGTTGTTGTAGGACACTACAAACTTACATCACCAACTACAACATAAATGTGAGACTTGATAAGCAAAAAGACTCATGATAATGATTCCTTGATCAAGTTGTTATTGATTCTCTGCTGGAACTGATTTTCGATTCACATCCCTATACACAAGCAACGGTTGAACTTTCAGGGCGGCACAGTGGTGCAGCAGGTAGTGCATTTGCCTTAGCAAGGTCACCGGTTCGATCCAGGTGGGGCCTTTCTGTGTGGAGTTTGCATGTTCTTCCTGTGCATGTGTGGGTTCTCTCCGGGCACTCCAGCTTCCCCCCACAGACCAAAAACATGCTTATTAGGTTGATTGGTGACTCCAAATTGCCCTTAGGTATGAGTGTGCGCGTGAATGATTGTCCATCTTTCTATGTGACCTTGTGATTGGCCGGCAACCAGGTCAGGGTGTACCCCGCCTCTCACCCAGCTGGGATAGGCTCCAACCCCCGCAACCCTGAAAGGGATAAGCAGTGTAGATAATGGATTGATGGATGGATGGACGGTTGAACTTTCACAAGCTTGAACTTTGACCTGTGATCTATGACCCAATTTTCTGCTCTCAAAGTCATGAGTTTTGGGCTGCATACGTGTTATCTAAGCCAAGGCGGTCATGTTTTTGCTGGCGTATGTTTGTTTATATGTTTGTTTGTTTGTGAGCAAGATTACACAAAACTACTGGAGGGATTTTGCTGAAATTTTCAGGAGATGTTGATAATGGCCCAACTTAAAAATTATTAGATTTTGATGGTGTTCCAGATAACCGCCATTCGCGAACAATCGTTTTAGCTCAATAACTGTCAACCTAATAATGATATCAACATGATTCTTAGTGCTAGGTGTGGGTTTTCAGGGTCAAGGAATCATATTATGATGGTAACTTTATCATGAAACAAGTGCCTATAGATGTAGCAGCAATATGTGAGCTACCTTGGCTGAGGTTTGCGCTCTGTGAGTGCTTTCTTGTTTCCTTCCATCCAGTGTTAATATTGATAGCACTTTTTGATTTAGTTTTAGTATTTTGCCTTAAATATCTTTTAGTTTTAGTCATAATTTAGTCATGTAGATTGTTTTAATTTTAGTCTAGTTTTAGTTGATGAAATTTCACATTTTAGATGACAAAATCTACTGTAAATTTTGTAGACTAAAATTTAAAGAGTAAAGTGTAATGCATTTTTTATGTTTACTTGAATTTCTGAAGTCATGTTTTACACTTGGATCCTGCCACCATGAAGCAAAGGCAGTTGTGATTGGATGTCCCTCTTAACTCATCCAACCTTTCCACACAGCCAAAGTTGCTGTGATTCCTAACTTGTCTTTACTTTCTACTTGATGAAATTAGGTCTGATTGGATTTAGTCTCTGTCAAACATTTTAGTCTAGTTTTTATTTGTTGACGAAAATGTCAGTTAATTTAGTTTCAATTTTTGTCAATGTACACGTGTTTTTTAGTTATAGTCTAGTTTTCGTCCGGGGAAAAAAGGCTGTTGACGAAAACTATGTGGAAAATAATTAGTCGACAAAATTAACACTGCTTCTATCCCATTTGTGCATTGATGATTGTATGTACTGGCTGAAATGTGGGGAAAATTAAATACTGATCATTAAAAAGTAACTATTTGCCAATGTTTCTTGAAGTATTTAAACAGTTAGATTGACCCTCCTCTTTTACCGTCATAGAGAATCTTCAGGTTGGGGACCACTGGTTTAAAAGTTTGATGCTCAGGCTGGTGAAGCTGTTGAAAGCATTAGCGCAGCACCTTTACAGGTCAGAGCTATCAATGGTAGAGCGGTGGAAGAGACCGGAAATCTTTGCAGATTAAACAGAGCAAGTCGGGAGTGTGCGTCAGGTTATTGTATGACAGTGAATATCAAGCGTGAAATCCACACACCTCGAGTCGTCTGCCTGAATGAGCTCACGAGCGTCGCTCTGCTGATGTATCAATAACAAACTAGCATTTAGAGCTAACTGCCAGACACAAACACTTGGCTCAGTGAGAGTGCTGCCTCTGTGAAGAACTGAAGCTAATTGCTCCTCATTAAAGCCTTGATGAAGGTGCAGCCTGTGATCGAAGAGGAAACCAGCAGAGACGATCCCTGCATCAGCTCCTCTTTGCTCTAATCGTTATTTTTCAGTTTGTTTCCCCCTTAAATTCGTTCTGTCTAAAACTTAATGCAGAAATGTTTGCTGTTTGTGTAAATATAGCTCTTCTTTCTGCACATTGTGACCCAATGAAGTTAAACCAGTTACACTAAAACTTAAATTCATATCCCATCTCTTTATTTCCTTTAGTCTTTGAACAGACCCTGCCATTTTGGGACAGGCGTTGAAAATGGTGTCTGTGTGTGGTGCTGGTTTGACCCAGCTCTACATTTGGTTTTCACATTTGGTTTTCTGTGTATTCGTACACCTTTCTATCAGAACCAGCTTTAACTTCTTCAGCAGTTTGAGCAACAGGAGCTCGTCTGTTTGATCCGACCACACGGACCAGCCTTCGTCCCCGCATGCTTCGGTTAGCCTTCCCCACCCATGACCTTGTCGACAGTTCACCACTGTCCCTTCCTTGGACCACTTCAGATACATACTGACTTGAGCACACTGAGAACACCCCACAAGAGCTGAAGTGTTGACAAAATCGAATACGATAGTTCCTACAAATAGCACACACGTATAAGTATGACCTTGACAAACAACCATGGATGACCTGCCGCTGTGGACCTGCTTGACTCCACAACATAAATTCATACTTTTAGACCAGTTAAACCCAATTTAATGGCAGTTCAGCTAGATGATGCTATATTAATCAACATCATTCCTCTCCAGTTTATGATCATTATAGAAGTTAATGTTAATATTAGATTGATTGCTCTATCCAGGGGTCCTATCTTTACAACCATATAAACATGAGGACCCTCTTGAAAATGAGATGCCACATCTTGTATATTTAACAAATATGGTGCCATATAAACAGAGATGGATTGATTGACTCTATCTTCAGCAGAGACGAATGTGGAGAGGACAGATTTATGAGCTGGGCGTCCATGGGTTTGTCACGATCGTAATTCTTATTACCTCCACCAAGGAGGTTATGTTTTCGCCGGAGTATGTTTGTTTGTTCGCAAGATTGCGTAAAAACTATTGGATGGATTACATGAAAATTCTACCAGAGGTGTGGTTTGGTCCAAGGAAGGAGCCATTAAATTTTGGTGGCGATTGTATATTTGACTGGAAGGCAAGAAATCCCCAAATTTCAAAAAATCTCATAAGTTAACATTGGGCTGAATTTTAAAAAAGCATATCCCTGACATCACTTGATGGATTCGCTTCAAAATTTACTAAATAATACGTATAATATGTCTCTTTCATCAAGGTAAATTTAATGTGGATCTGATGTAGATTGATGTCACAAAATAACATTGAAGTTTATAATGGGAAATCCCATTCATCTCTCCTCGGCTGCTGAGAGGAGAATGAGGGTGAGGGTTTCACCCCCTTTAATTTATTATGGGAATTGTAGTTTATTTACAAACTGATTTTTTTCAAGCCTGTGTCAATTCATTAATTCATTACCCAGCTTCCCTTCCAATGCTTATGAAGGAGCTCTCCACATGCGAAGACTCGACTGTCCACTGCTGTAACTGAGCTACTTGACAGAGGTGTGCTCTCTCTGAGTGCTTTTCTAGTTTTAGTCCCTTTGTCTCTGCCTGAATGAATGCATCTCTAGATGTATGTATATCTACGTATATATGAAGAGTATGGCTTTAGCTTGCTCTGTTGTAAAGTGCCTTGAGATAACACTTGTTATGAATTGGTGCTATGCAAAAAATTATTGATTGAAGTGTTGGAGATGGTCTTACTTAATTGTCCTGCCATCACATTTTGGCCCTTGTCAAACTCACTCAAATCCTTATGCTTGCCCATTTTTCAACTTTGAGGACAAAACATTGACTTGCTGCCTGATGTACCCCTCACCTGCACTTGTGGTCATAATGTTAGGCTACGTTAGCCACTAACATTAAATGTGAGCTCACATGAGTGTGTCATCTTACAGCAGAACATTACGTCTCTCCAGTGTCCAAACAGTGAAGTTAATAAATGAACAGCTTTCCTCCATGTTATATAACGTGCCCCTCGACAGTGACACATTGTTTTAATTTATAAAAATGTGACAAGATTTGAAAAATGCTTTTAATTTCTGCCGGCGATAACTGCAGCAGTTTTGAGTCCTTCATTCAAACTTTAAGTAGCAGCCAGAAGCACGACTGAACCATGCTCCCATTTCCTCCAATAGTCCATAAAGTATTCAACTCAGACCACTTTGAAGTGGCCTGTTGCAGATCTGCTATTCCTTTGCTTGAGGGGCTTGTCGGATGTTGATTGTTTTTATCTCATGAGGAGCTCTACAAGCCTTTTAAACTGCATTAAATTTCAGACAAGCAGGATCTCCAAAGCAGTCCCACAAAGTCCAGTTGTTTTAGTACAGCTCTGAAGCCTTTCATGAGATCTTTTATTTCAACTGAAACATGTTAAGCTATAAAACATTAAAAATGGACTAAAGGATGCATTATGCTATCAGTGATGGTGTTTTATTCAGACAGGACTCTGAAAGGAAAGGTTTCATCAGAAGAACAGACATCAGGGCCTCTGGTGAACAAAAACTAGAGTTACAGCGCCCTCTGGCTGTGATACTGAGACATGATTTTCCTGAAGCTGAAGGTCCCAATGATTATGCATCAGGCAACGCTTATTCTTGTTTTTGAATTTGTTTTTCCATTGATTATGTATACGGCATGTGCATAAGCAGCTTAGGTTTTCTTCATTAGATTTTGGAATTTGAACTGCTTTGTTATCAGTGTTAGCGTTCACTAAGGGAGGATAAATATCAATTTTTTTCATTCTATACTTTGAGAAACAGATACAAAAAAAAGATATTTATATATAATAATAATTTCATGGCCTCGGATGTGTCCACTTGTGGGACATGCTGATATCTTTTTCCTAATGGAACTAAAGGCTAAAATAGAGATAAAACCAAATGATGTAGTTACCAGTATGTTTTAATTATACCTAAAAGCCTGCCAAGGTTTTGTAATAAAACATTACAAATGCTAATCTTGTACATTTAACGACACTGCTGGATGTTTTGTTACATCCCAAGTCCTCCTCAGGAGCACAGTCTCCTTTAGCAAGCGAATGATAATGTGTTCATTCATTTTCATTTCCTTTCACACCCGCTTTGATCACAGAGGAAGAGGCCACAGTGTCAGCGAGTAAAAGATTCAATGAAGCATCTTCACTCTTGTCCTTCTACAGCCTGAGAGAGAATAGCCTAGAACAGTATAATACTTACTCGAGAGGTTTTAACAGAATCTGTTTAAGATGTTTTGATGCGGCACAGGCAGAGAAACTGAGCATACGTTCATGTGGAAACATCAGGCTTTACCAGTCGAACATTTAGATCAGCGAATATCAAGAGCTCTTCAAATGTGCCTGATTTAGCAGGCCATCCAAGGCTGAGCACTTGTTCACGGCACAGAGAGAAATATTCAGGAAAAGAGCATTGAATTCAAACACAAGGCCGACCACCCCACTGGATGTGATTACAGTTTATGAAAAAGAACCAACACTTGAGTAAGAAGCAAGTTTAAAAAATTATTTATAATATGATACAAGGATATTTTGTGCAAGGGTTGTTGGGGCTGCAAAACCTGTACATTATGAACAAAGCACTAAAAAAAGTCAGTGACAACCTGAAAGCAGAGCATGGCTGCTGGGCCATGATTGAGTCAAAGGTCCTGTCCCAATATCCACTCTTCACACTCATGGCCTTCCTCAAAGGGGGCATTCACTCAAAGTCCACTGAGGGCCTTAAGGGACCGAAAGCTTTCAAAGCAAAATAGACAAATCTGTTACAGTACTCGTTATGGCACTTTTGTTTGGGCTCAGGAAATGAAACATTGTGGGTAGGACTACTGCTGAAACTGCTCAGTTTGCAGTAAAGCACTTACTTTATTAGTTAAAATAAATTGGTTCAAAGTTTGGCCATGATCTCTGCCTCATATCCTCATAAACCTGGTTTGAGGTGTTTCTGTTATTTGCAAACAGCAGCACATTCAGATGGGATAAATCCTTGATTTTTGATTAAGATAAAGTATAATTTTAATAATATGTTTGTAATTGTTTAATTTAGCATTTAAAATCAAATTTCTCAAGTCCCTGTTTGCTATCCGGAGCTATGCTTGACCTGTGAAGCTCAAAAACTTTGCCAGAAACTGTTCCTTTTTTGTTTTTTCTATTTTACTTGTAATTTCTACTGCATTTAGTTGACAGTACAGTGTTTCCTGTTCCTGTTAACATGTTTGCCTACATGCTATTGTTGATTTGTTAATCTTCCACACATTATTTTTTTTACAAACTACTTTGCTGAAACTGTCAGTGCAGTGTCATGCTGTATGATTTGATAATAATGACTTTAAGAAGTCATATATTATTATAGTATAGTATAAACACTGTCCTGTGTTTGGATTTCACTTGTCTAAGTTGCGTTGCTACCACTGACAAAAAACATTCCTGATATAGCTGACAAAATAAAAGCACTTCAACAGAACATCAACTGGGTGCACTTATTGTGAAGAACTTCCTGTTTCTGAAATGCAATGTGTTGTCATTCAGTTCTGAACTTTGTGTCAGCTAACATATCCATGCCTTTTCATGCCCATTTGTACGCCACTGGAACGGAAGCAACTTGGGGTTAAGTGTCTCACCAAAGGAAACTTTGACGAGCAACAGCCAGAGCAGGGCTTGAACCCTTGACCTTCCAATTTTTGGTAGAACAAACTACCAGACTAAGCCACTAACAACCCCCAAATGAGACATTCAAAGGAACAGTGGTGTCCTTACACTCTCTGTAGATGCAGAGAGGACCTTAAGTGAGTAGTTTTCAGCTGCAGGCATGTCAGCTTCCGATTTTTAAAATTTTCAATCCCACTTAAGTTCCTTCTCTATTGCTTGGCTTTGCTTCACCAGGTTTCCCTTTAAAATCTACCAAGAAACATCCATTTTGCTTCAGGACACTGTAGGGATTCAGAGTATTTCTGAACTAGAGGTGTAACGGAAACAGGAACATTATGGTTAATTACCGTTCTGTATTGAGCCATGGTTCAGTGTGTTTTTGGTTCGTAATGTTGCTTTGTATTCTTCATTTTATTTAGTGAGTTTTAGCATGAACCCAAATATTCTTATACTGGTGACTTGAATGATAGCGGGCAAAAGTTTATTTTTCCCGGACTGAGCATGTGTGGTGTGCTCCAGTCTATCTGTGCAGAGCACTGGTTGGAATAACAGTTCGTTATGAAAACACACACTGTTACAGCCCTAGCAATAGCCTTAAGTGAACAATGGTCTGACTAAAGGCACATCAGGGTGCCTCTAAAGAGGAACATGAGAGAAGCTGGGCACCCTGCAGTCCTGCACCCCTGAGTGAAGGTGTATAGTCGAGGGCCAAAAGAGCGAGAGTGCAGTATTGTGACAGGGTCAAACAGATAACTATAAAAGCTACAAGCATTATCATACAAACAGTTTCCACCAGTATACAATGGCTGTATAGGATTAGATTACATATTTATATAAAGTGCATAAGAAACAAACACTTACAGTGAAGGTCTGAAGTGATTTGTGACTGAATGTAAACCCACCACCACATGCTGCAGCCGTCTCATCATATGGCCTGGTGGTTGGTGAAAATGTCACTGTAAAGACTTGGCGGGCAAAAGTTGGCCATAGTTCATCTGCAGAATATATACTGTATTAAAATGTATGAAAAGGGTAACAAATCTGTGCAATATATTGAATGCTACAAATATAATCTATAGGAACAGTTGTGAAAAAGTTCTTAAATTCCCCTTTATACAATTATAAATAGACACTCCTTGTTTGCAGCTCTGTCCTCACCAGAGCGTAGCACCACTAGCTTTTGTTCTCCAACCTTGAATATGAAATAACCTGAAATAACTGACAAGGTTCGCTCTCATTTCAGGGGAATAAGACATCTTTGACGTTAAAGGTATAAGAAAATATATGCACTGTTAGTGACTAGATTACATGTTTTGTTTATAGGTCATAATTCTGTTTTTTCCTCTAATATTGTTTCAAGGTTACAAAAAGCAAGTGAATTCAGCATCACAGTTGAGTCTTGAGAATACAGGAGAGTAAAGAGGCATCAAGCGGTCCATCAGACTCAGTCCAGCACCTCTCCAAGCCAAAAGAGCAGGGGATTGTGGGGGATTATCTAGGTCTGCTGGGAACCCTGTGAAGAGAAGTCATGAGCTGTGTGCTGTAGCAGATATTATCGGGGTTGCTGTTGTAGTAAAGAGGTGGTGCTTCTTACTGAGTTGGTTCTTTTGCGTTTCCAGCAGTCTGGGTTGAGTCTTTTCTGCTCCTCAGCCAGAGCCTTGGCCTCCATGGTGTACATCCTCCTCTCCTCACTCTTCATCTTCTTCCACTTGTCACCCAGGATTACACTGATGGCTCTGCAGTGTGTGGATAGAGAAGAGAGTTCAAGGACTCAATCTTCTTGGGGTTATAGTCTTAAAATAATTACTGTGTGTTTCCACTAAGTGGTGGTTCAGTAGAGCATACAGTTAATTGTCTCTTCTGTCAAAACTTGAAAGAGAAAACAAAATAAACCATCTGTACCATCCTTCACTTTTTTGTCTCCTTTTGTTGGAGCACCAAGTTAACTGTGCACATGCTACAAGGTATCTGGTCCAACTGTTGGCCTGATCCTCCTTCCAACCAAAGCCAGCAAAGGCCGATTATGTAGTTGTCCTTAAGATCATCTAACTTGATTATCCTGAGATGTGACGCGTGTAAATAGGGATTTTATCCTGGTTATGTTTTTGTAGGCGTATGTTTGTTTGTTTGTGAGCAAGATTACACAAAAACTACTGGACGGATTTGCTGAAATTTTCAGGAGATGTTGGTAATGGCCCAGTTTAGAAATAATTGGTGGTGATCCAGATAACAGCCATTAGCGAACGATTGTTTTTGCTCAATAATTGTCTAACTAATAAAGATATAAACATGATTCTGAGTGCTGCAGGTTTTTAGGGTCAAGGAATCATATTATGATGGTAACTTTATCATGGAACTATTGCTTATAGATGTAACAGCAATATGTGAGCTACCTTGGCGGAGGTTTGCGCCTTCGAAGTGTTTTCTAGCATCCTCACTGATCGTCTCAGAAGAGGCGGAGGGCCATCCTGACTTTAAATCACAAATATTGGCTATTGTTTAATATTTACAATCAGAAATTCTGATGTGTGGGAGGAACACTGAGGACAGCCAAGTGCGTGCTCTGTGTTTTGTCTCATGGAACAATAGAAACAACAGAAAAAAGAAAGCAAGCTGGCTGAAGTAAGAGGCACAACAAAGTGCTCTTGGCATTGATCGTAAATGCAAAGGATAAAATCCAGGCAAATGTCAAAAACAGAGGACCAACCTGTCGATTTGTGGCAAGACACAAGCATCAATACAGCATGGCCTATGAAGGAAACAATAACCAAATGGACAAGAAGAGAAGCTGGGCTGAATTATAACCATCACTTACCGGGGTCCAAGGAAGCTAACCACTTGCCACACTTAGCTTCATATCCTCATTCTTGTTGTCCAACATGTTTGTTTACTATTTAGTTAGGGATGGGTATTGGTAAGATTTTATTGATACCAATGCCATTATGGATTCTGCTTATCGATCCATTCTTTAATGATTCCTTTATCGATTCCTGAAGATTTTCTGTGCTGAAAAGACTTGACCGACAGGTTTTCAGTGGCAGTGATGTCACAATTTGTCACAATTTATAACCACTTCCAGCCCCTGTCTGCCATGATTATTGATTCTTTGATATCATTTCTGCTGACTGCCCTTCATGACTGTGTGACGCTCTTTATTTGTAAAGCATGCAGAACAAAGTCAAAAGAATTGATAGGGAATTGAAGGATTTGTTATCGATTCTGAAGTGGAAGTGGTTTTCAATTCCCATCCCTAATGTGGATCATCTTGTTGCACACCACACACCATAATAACTAAACTTTGTGTCTGTGAAGTCTTAAAAATACATTACTAAGATGTTGATGGTTGTAGACTTGATTTGTCAGTTTGTACTGTGTTGACTTTGTCTTCTCTGCTTCTACACCGACCCTACTGGTCAGGTGGATACTGCAGCAAGATCAGGGTTTACAGTGACAATCTGTACTGAACTAACCCCGATCACTGGGTGGAACTGCACTTTAGTCCAACTTGGTGATTTCAATAGCCTTATCAAACACACGCATACGATGACATTATCCTGAAACTTCCTTGGCAGCTTCCTGGTAAAGTCGATCTAAGCCTGCATCATCTAAGTGTGTTAGTTGGACTTTTAGAAATTAAATGTTCCTTCAGTCTGACAAACATCCATCCATCCATCATCTATCCCTTTTGGGGTTGCGGAGGCTGGAGCCTATCCCAGCTGATAATGGGCGAGAGGCAGGGTACACCCTAAACCAGTCACCAGCCAATCGCAGGGCCACACAGAGAGACAGACGACCATTCACTCTCACACTCATACCTAAGGCATTCTGGAGTCATCAATAAACCTAATGAATATGTTTTGTAGAGAACTCAAGCACCCACAAGGAGAACATGTAAACCCCACACAGTAAAACCCTGACCGACACAGGGATCGAACCAGCAACCTTCTTGCTCCAGTTTCAGTCAAACTATAATAATTGACCTTTTTCAGTCTGAATGTAAACTGCTTCATACCTGTTGTCTTTCCCTGGATACATCTGCGTGTACTCCACCCTGTACTTCTTGGCAAAGAGCATGAAGGCATTCATTGGCCGCTTGCATTTTGTGGGCGTGGCACCGCTGGCTGTCCCTGAGGTGTGGTTCCTGTGTGATTTGCCTGATGTGGATTGTGGTGAGCAGGAGCGCTCGAGTTTATCACAGTCTGGACTCACAGCTCCTCCGCTGGACAGGGAGGTCCTGCGCTGACGGGCCATGCTGCTGAGAACGTACACCGCTGACGAATCGAGAGGGGTGAAGTCGTAACTGCAGAACAAAGAAAGGGGAGACAAACTTTAATTGTGTGTACTTTATCTGTTCTGTCTGAGGTTTGTTTAAGTGTAGTCCTTAAAATTCACGTCATTTCAATTAGTGATGGAAGAAAAAGCAGAGATCACGTCTTTGCAGCATCTACATATCAATACAAATGATGATTTAAATTTGAGATGGTTGAATTGTTCGTCAACTTATATTAAAGTTAAACCAAAAACACAATACAAGACAATATGAAGAAAAAATAAAAAGTGACAAAAAAATTATGTTTTTTTTCTTTTGGGCAGACACCTCTACTAAATTTTCAGGGAGACAGAGAAAAAAGTTAATAACCTTTAATTTTACTCTTACAAATTAACTAATGTTCAGTTTTCTGTTTATTTATTCATAGTTTAGTTTAGCTTCTTATTAATTATTTAGCGGTTCAGTTGTGTTTTTCTTTTCTTCTGTTATCTTGTCTGTGTTTTGGCCAAATCTATTACCCTAGTTAAATACCTAGTGTTTATTTCTAGGGCACACGTGCAGAGGAAAAGGATTTTTTTGTTGTTGTTTTTTTTTTTACATCTGAGAACATTTGCTGCTGTGGCTGGACCCAAAATATTGTGAGCTATAAGAGAGCACTGTCAGAGCATTTATGAGCTGTACAGCTTCATGAAAATCTTGCTTTGCAACTGTGCTAACTCAAGAGCTCTGGATTTACGTAAACAGTCTATTTTGCACAGATGTCAAGATTGTGTGCCTTGAGATTTTGGCTTGGTTTTGGCAAACTGAAAATGGTCTTCCAGTAACTACCTAGAATAGGGTATACAGGTGTCTACTTTAGCATACTTAGATATACAAAATCAAGTCTTACTAAGCATTGATTTACTGAACAAGAACTGTGGAATACAGTTTAAGTGCTTAACAGAGCTAAAACAGGACCTTGACTTAAAGGTGTAGTGTATAGAAGTTGGCAGCATTTTGCTGAAAATAAATGGTGAATATAGGATATAATGTTTCTATTTATATGGAAAGTCCATCGAAATAGGTGTACAATCATCCCCATAAAACTTTTGTTTTCTTTTTATTAAGTTAGAAAAAGCTTTTTATATTTATGTACCACGGGTCTTCCCTTTGTGGAGGCTGACAGAACGATCCGCCATGTTGTCTACTGGTGGGTTTTGGGGTCAAAAAGAGCGAAACGCGATTTTTGCATACGAGTCTGGCTGCCGGTCCTGAAATCTACCTGGATGGCATGCGAAGAAGAAGAAGAGAGAGAGCGGGTATTACAAGAGAAGACGACGGCGCAGTGTTTGTAACTGTCGTAAATGATGCCCTGTTCACGATCCTTTTTGGTCTTCACCGGCTCTCGTCGCTTATTGATGTGATGGTTTAGTAACGGACGGGCTCATTCCAAAATCTGAATGCTAGATGTCGCTAAAATGCCCATTTCTACACACTGCACCTTTAATTGTGCTTTTAAGCAAACTAACTAATTCTCCAAAGGTTTATCATAGTAGTGATCTCTTACAGCTGCATTGTAATCATGATTCATTTTCATAAAAATATTTCAAAAGCCTGGAACAATGACAGATATTGAAAGTCTTGTACCTTCTGAAGGTGTCAAAGACGACAGAGTCATCACAGTTAATGGCATCAGGGTGATTTGGTGGCAGACACACATCACCCAACTGCACCTCATAGCACGGGATCCCATGGTGCACCACAGTCAGGCTCGGATAAAAGGAAGACCACCCTGAGAAACACAAAATGAATCACAGATTCATCATGGAACAGGTCCTCCAACTAAAAAAATAATGAATCGTTCTTCACACCATTATGCTCTTTCTCTTATAGGGCAAGCTGATTCTCATTCTAGAGAGGAAAAAATGTCATCATTACCTTTATTTTTGACAAAAAATGGGTGATCCAGTCGGCATTCTGCTGTTAAAAGGCTTTCGTCAGGAGAACCAGGGTCAAAGGTCAGTTTGAGAACCGCCTGTCCAAAAGACAGTGTCTCCTCATGACTAACTAACTTCAGCCCCTCTGAACCATATCTCTGTGAGGGAGAAAAAGGGCCAATTAGAGAGGACTTAACTCATCAGCAGAATAATAAGAAAGAAAAAAAGAGGATTTTGTGAAATGAAAGAACTTGCTTTCTAATTGCTCAAAGACCTGGTTTATGTAGTAATGAATAAGAGCAGCACAGCAAATCTCCAGTCGGGATGATTCATTATTCAGCTTTACATCCTCACTGTTCGCCTGACTGCCCCCCTGTGGCCGTTAGAAGCCTTTATAATGTCTTCTTACATTGTGCTAAAATAAAATCCTTCACACGGTTTTAAAAATGCAGCAAAGAATAATGTGTAAAATATGAGAGCTTTTCTGAGTTAAGCTTGGCACTATGGCCTATTTAAATCATACATAAGGGAAGTTGTGTTACCTTCAGAGAGGAGGAGGAGGACGGCATCATGGTTTCATCATCTGAGTCTTCATCAGAATCCCCAAGTTCATCGGCCTCTTGCCACTCCACATTGTGACCTCTGTGGAAGCGCAGGCGGGTTCCTGGATATGAACACAATGTGACATGTAGACATAGGCGACATGTTGGCACTGATTTAAGGATGCTGCCAAAATGGCTGCAGTTCCACCAGTTGGACACATGAGGTCAGAATTTCTATGTGACTAAAGCTCAAACTGATCAAGGAGAGACACTTTAGTCCTGATCATACTTCTGCACAACAACGATTTAATTCTAATTGCATAAAGAAACACGAATGAAAAAACTTTGTAATATTGTAGCACTTAAGATTTTGTCAAAGGGGCAGATCAAGACTTATTTTGCTGTGTGACCACAAATAAATGCTGGTTCTATTGTCATCAGATGGTGAAGTTGTCAAGCAGCCGGTTCTGACTTTTTACACTGTTTGACTGACAGTCATGACCAAAGCAGATTTAGGACCAGGCCTACACAATATAAGAAACATGCAATGTGCGTGAACATCATTTAACACTGTGAATACAAAAGATAAAGCATGTTTATGAGCTTTTACTTGGAGTTGTAGCCGATGGTGTTATCCTCATTTTACACAAAACTTGCCACTGCAACATGTTTTTTTCTAAATCTTAAAGAAATACAAGAAACCTTTTCTCCTCTTAACATGCACTAATCTGTTTAAAGGTAGCTTGTAGCCAGCTTTAGCTTAATCTGTCTGTGAAAGCAGATCTTTGACTACATGTAAAAAGTTGTTTTCTTTTTGGCCATAAATTCAGACTGTTGTGCTGTTTTAATTGCAAAGGCTCGGATTGAAATAATGATAAAATCATGTTTAAGTACAATGTAAAGGGGGGGTTCCATTTACCTCAGGACTCAGACATGGGAAGTAGGAATTACAACACATCCAAGTCAAAAGTGTTCCAGTTTTGAGCTGGTGAAGTCAGGTACCTGAAGATCATCCAACTTCCTAGTAGAGAATTCCAACCGGAAGTGGTTCCCAGTGGCATACGTATATAATTTGCAACTCACCACCCACCCTTAGCCCTTGGTCCAAATACCTCACAGTTAATGAGAAGTGTGGTCATAAATTTGGCAAAATGAAGAGCAACAAAGAGAACATGACTGTAACTTAGGGACTTTTTTATTTTTAATTTGATTATTCATACAGCCCTGTGACATTTTAACATTGTTCTCCCTATTTCTGTTTTACACTCTCTTTTGCCTCTTTTATTATTTATCCTCTTAGTTTCCTTCATTCCTCTACTGGTTCTTAAAATATTTTACTTACCATTTATAAAATTAGTTTCATATTACTTAATCTGTCTTTGATACTGTACAATGCCATCTATTTATGTATTCGTCCTTAAATATTCTGACTTATTTATCAATAGCCATTAACCTCTTTCTCTTCTATTTACTTGTTTATCTTCCCTAAATGTTTTAGTTTGAAGTGTTACATTGCTCTTTTGTGTTTGGCTTTTCTCTCTTTTTCAGTTATTTTTTTGTTTTATTGTCTTGATCTTCTTTCATTTTCAGTCCAGGTTATTATGATCATGCTTTCATGTCCTTATTTTTGTTTATTATTATCGTTATTATTTTTCTTTATCTTTATGGTTGGGTCATGTATGCTTTGTGGGTTTGTTGGTTGTTTGGGTCCTTGTACTTTGTTGTGATGTATGTTTCAATGTTTTTGAGTGTTTGTCAAAGCACTTTGTAAATTTTAGCCTTTAAGACTGTGATATAAATAACTGTGGTGTTATTATAATTTAGATGTCTGTTAAGTAGGGTTGTTGTGTCATGTTCTGATACAAGCATCCTCAGCATGGAGCGCTAACTATTCAAACAGACTGAACTTTTGGGATCAAACGTGCTTCAACCTTCAGAAAAAGATCTAATTGCAATTTTTCTGGCAGATATTGTGTTTCAATTCAATTCACGATCTTCTATAAATCAAGCTTCAGTGCAATATTCACTTTGTTTACAGTATAGACAACAATAAGGAAATCAACGAAATCAAAAGCACATAATACATTATTCATCATTTAATACTGATGATATAAGATGATCTGTAAAATAGTTGACACCACAGATCCTGGGTCAGTCAGGAGTGCTGCAAAAAACTGCAGCTTCGACGACCACATGATTGTGATTTTGATCCAAAAATCTTTCAGCCCTACTTCAACCTGCTACACTTTGCCTGGTGTGAGTGCACCATCCACTAACTTCATCAACAGGGACTTTTGCCATTCAAATCAAAGGGTGCAACTCCAAAGCCCGTTTTTCAATGCAAAGACACCCTTATCTTCCATTTGTCAATAACTGAGCTGAGTCAGAGGAGTCTGTATATTGGATTCAAGCACCATGTACACACCTTTGAGGAAGCAGTGCCAGGCTGTGGACGGCCAAGTGTGAGACCAGGCCATGTCCTCATCATCAGAGAAAGAGGAGGACATCGAGAAAACCCCAGACTCTGATTCACTGCTGGCCTGTATTAACGGAAAAGTTCCACATTAGTTTATTGAATCACATCAGTACACTGTCAAACACAATTTACTGGGAAATAGCAGAGATTTTAATGTTTCCAGATAAAAACAATTCAAGAGAAACGCTACCCTGACACGCCTGCGCTCCCTGAGGTGGCCTCTGGACGGGTTTGGTGCACTGCTGGCTAATGGGGGTCGAGCGTAGGAATGTAAACTGTTGCTGTTGCCAAAGATGTGGACTGGAGAAGATCTGAAATGAGAAACAGAATCCCATAAATATGTCACAGTAATATATGTAATTATTATAATCATTATAATTAAATAACATCTGAATGTTGTTCAGAACAAGAGGAGTTGTTACACAATCACTCAAGAAGGTTTACAGCAAAAAGTGTTAGGATGTCCTGCTAAAATATACAGAGAAGAATAATGCAGAGAGAAGAATAATACACTCAATAAAATTTCTAGGTAGCGTACGCTTAAACTGTGGTATTATTTTTTGATGGGAGCTCTTGTAGGCAGAGAAAATACCTTTTGTATTTGGTACAATACTTCCCTGTTTGCGGCTAGTTCTGCGTAACAGACTCTTACAGACTGTGACTTACTGAGGGAGAGGAGAGAACTTTCTACTGCATCTAATGTACTTAGTGGCCATATGGGGCTCATACAACCCCACTTCAAAAAAACTGAACTGTCCCTTTAATGGACATCATTGGTTTTTAAATTACCAGTGAAGACCATGAACCTGATGGGTTCAGTGTCTTTGGTTAACAGAAAAGTAAAACATACTGAAGCCAAAAGTGGACATACTGTGCCTCCATAAATGTCATTTAATTTTGTCACGTGAATTTAACTGTGTCTGAAGATCACTTCTTAGTCCATCTTAGCCCTGTTTCCACCAAGTGGTCCGATGTGGATCGGCACGGTTTGGCTCAGGCCAGATCGGTAAAGCCTGATCCTGGTTGTGTTTCCACAGCCAGCTGTACCCTACTTGGTAGGCGGCGTGTAAGCCGGATGCCGATAGCATGACGTCATAGCAGCGCGACACAGTGTACCCGGCTATTAAATACAACGAAGAAGAAAACGTGACACAGTGAACAAAGAGCAACGATTCTCTTCACTGAGAATACTGAGGAAGGTCTGCACCTCCACAGTAGACCATGGGACGCTTGATCTTGATGCCATTTTCCAAACAAAAAAGCCTTGAGAGTTATCTTCACAAAGACGAGTGGAGATTTAAACATGGCGGGGCTGTGTTGTTCTTTATTACCGCTGTTGCACGGGAAGTGAAGTCTCCTTCGACCAATCAACGGGCTGCAGTGTTTCTAGCTCCAACTTCTGGGGTCGGATCGGTATGCTTGGCACCCCAACAGAAGGGTCCCAAAAAGTAGGACGGTACAGTTCGCTTGTAAGGGGTCCTGTCCCGGTTTTAGGCTATGGAAACGCCACAAAAAAGCGAGCCGTACCGAGACGAACGGAACTGAACCCTCTGGTGGAAATGAGGCTCTTGTTATATTGAAATGACAAAGCTGTTTTTCCTATGTTTTTTTTGTTTTGGACAAAGTAAAAAAAAAGACAAACAAAACACAAAACATAAGAACATTACAAATACACACAACACAGACTTGACACCCTAAAAACAAAGACAGTCATAATCAAAAACATCAATCAAAACACCAATTTCTTGTTAAGTTCATCATCAGGCTTTAGAAACTAAAATATATAAGCAAATGGAATTTGATTACCAGCCTTCAACTTCAATAAACCTTTTCCACCTTTCTAAATATTTTTCATTGTCGTCCTTTGTCCTTACAATATATCCCTCCAAGTTTAAGTAACGTTATTGATATTCAATATATAATATTTTCTAATATTTTGAGATACCAGCAACTACAAAACAACCAAAATTCAAATGTCATCATAAAAATAAAACAAAATACATGCAGGAATGTTCTCCAACAGCTCCTGTAATGATGGCCTTTCAAAACATGATTGTTTTGCTGTGTCTTGTCTCTTCGTTCACTCATTAGTCAATCTGAAATCCAAACTGCAACAGTTTGATGTCATGAATGTGAGAACATATTTGTTTAGTTCTTGTATCAGTTTTTCCTCATAGAGGTGATGGAAGGTTTCTGGGCTAGACTAGTTGAGTAACACTGTGCCAGGGGTGAAAAGTAATTGAGAACATTTTAGATTGAGATATGTTTGTTGATAAAAAAAAATGGGACGGATGACAGTATGTATTCATGGACACTTACATGTAAATACACGGGATTATAGCCAAGTAGCTGATTTTCATCCCCAGTCCCATTCCTACTCCTGTTACTATAAATGAACTTTTTGTGTTCTTTTGAGTAGTTTCTAAATTGGTACTTTCACTTGAGTAACTTCTGTGGAAAGCACTGTATTCTACAGAGCACCATAGCCATTAAATATCTTTTAACTGATTCATTATTTAGTTTGAGGATATGCAACACTGGATCAATGCTTGAAACCAAAACAATACCGTACTTGTTTTGTAATCTATAATGGATGGAGAACAAGACGTTGAGTTCTGTCCACAATTTGAAACGTTGAGCTGTTTAACAGCTTTAAGTGTAAATAATTTACAAGATTTAGTAGTAAATTACTTTTCAGGCAGAATTGATAATCTACATGTGTTAGTGTATCTGTAAATGTATGCTACAGTTTGCTAATGCAAAACCATAGCCCCATTCCTGCTGCTGTTTGAAGCTGTGATATTTTTCCTTTTGACTTTTTAATCCTCCATTTTCTCCGTCTTCAGAGGAAGTATTAGAAGGGAAGAACGCACATCACACTGTCTTTGTGTGTTCAAACCCATATGTTACTGTGAATTCACAGGAACATTAAGCCCTCACAGAATTAATGTGAATCTCAAGGTGTGATGAAGAAAGAGCTTTGTCATAGCACCTTAGTGTGAATGCACTGTGAACAAAGGACTTAAAACTGATTAAGTGTACAAAGCGCATTTTCACTACTGTCTTAAAAATCTCATACTTAGTTAACATTTTGTATCATTTGGTAACACAAATAACTGGTTGACTCATCATACTACCCATTTTGCATGACATGGAAAGGGTATTCAAAATATTCAGCCCTTTAAGCACATGTTAGATACATTACTTTTTGATTTTAACAGGCCAGATTCCTCAATTATTTCAAAGTGACTGTACTCTTTCCACTCCTGCAATTCACCTGTGTATGCTAATGTTACTACAAGTCATACTGTCTTTATTTATGCCAAATGTGTATGCTTTTATGACCATTAGTTGACTTCCTAGCTTATTTTGATACAAACCGCTTATGTGGGGCATTTTTCAGCAGGGGACTCTGAGGGCTAGTGGCGATGTTGGCCAGCTCTGTGAGCCAGTTGGTGCGGGGGGAGCAGCTGAGCTCCTGGTGTGACACTCCTGCGCCAACCTGAAATAACCCTGGAGACCTCTGGTCCTCTTCCACCTCCTGCAACTCTGGCATGTCATCTGGGGAGAGGTAAAGAGTATTATTTTTGTTACACATGAATCTTTGTTTGCTTAAATGCAGAATGTTCTCTTAAGTTTCAGATTTTTACCATAATCCATGTTGCACCCAGGAGACGAAGGCAAGTCCTCGTTACACTTAAGTGGATCAAAAGATTCATCCATTACGACAATTTTCTGCTGTTTACTCTTTTTTTTCACTGGCTGCAGGTCAGTTCATTTGGCTCTCATCCTCATATCCTTCCACACCATCTGGTTAAAACAATGAAAGAAATGTACAATGAGAGTTCTTACAGCCAAGGGAAATTGTTTTTTAATAAATATGATTTCAGTTTTTCACCATAATTAACTATAGTACAAGAAAACTGACTCTTTGATTATGAATATTATTAAGGTTTGGACAGCTGAGGGTGATATTTTGGTGCAATATTGTTTAAGTATGACATAATTGATCCATAAAATGACACAAAATCTGATTTTTAACAGAAAATATTAAATATATAATTGAGGGAAGGATTTACGTTTAGCATATATATAATATGGAAAAAGGGCCACAATCATCCTGAGATCCTTTGTCTCTGAATCGACATAGCAGACCCCTCAGACTGGTCATGTGACCAGCTGCGTGGAGGCCTTGTTTATAAACTTAAAGGGATTTGGCGCATGCGCACCAGTGCTCATTCATTCATGACTGCGTAGCATAACACTGTTGCCAAGTCCGCTTTCTTTACGGAGAAAAAATCTTGTTTTCGGCAAATTCGCTTTCAAATATTGTCAGATGCGGGTTTCAAGTTGAGTTTTTTGTTAAAGCTTCTCTTGCTCTGTGTATGGAACCCTTCAACCTCCCTAAGGTTCACTTTACTTCATTGAAAGGCAACAGTTTGTCCACAGTATTGTTGTACTAAGTCCTGACAGATACTGAAGGGTTTGAGCCAAACTTAATAGGGTAATAATCGTCTTTTTTATATATTTTTCTGGAAGTTGGAAAGGTCTGAATTACTAAGGGGATTCTGGTAGATTTTTTACATCAATTGTACGTTTTTTCTGCATGGACATGTAAAGTAATATTGATTAAAAAAATAATAAAAAGCAAATTTACCATTGCTCTACTGACCAGGCAGACTTATATTTGTTAGCTCTGACTTACCATTTAACGTTAGCTTGTAGATATCAAAGTATTTCTTACCTTTTTTATTTTATTTCCTCTCTTTCTGTGTATCTTGTAAACATCCTCTGGTCTTGACTCAGGGAATAAAGTTAACCTGAGTCAAATTGCGGGTGGATACGTATGCAGTGTTAAACTATGCTCATTTATACGGCAATCAAGTGGTATCTCTCTAATTCATTGTGGTTGTTGATGTCATTTTTTTGGTCTTTTATTGTAATACTGTGTCGGAAGACGAAATTCGCCTTCTGTAGGCTTGTTCGCAAATATCTTATTACTTATTTCTCACACAAGACCTGGCAACGCGTGGCAAAAGTGTAAAATAGCAGAAATGCACGTAGAGAAGTGACAAAAAGAAACCAGAAAATCGATTTTAAAATGACACGAATGAGATTTAATGTAAAAGAATGATGTTTTCAATTCGAATGAAAGATAACAACTCCTTTTCAGCGCGTTAAATTCAGAAAAAAAGGCGATATTATGAAAAATATCTCTGAAAATCAAATGAATCAACGTACAAGGAAGAACTAACGGTCATTAACGTTGAGGCTCGTGCGCTCTGACAAACCGTTCCTTACACTCCGTACACGCATACGTACAATAAAATGTTGTTGTTAAGACGTTTTTAAGAACTTTTCGGTCGAAAATACGAATTGGAAAGAACAAGCCCAGCTTTTCTTCCGTAATTCACAGGCAGCTGTCGTGTCTTCAGCTCAAAGCATAGGCCGACGGGTCTACCACTGTAAACAAAAGAATGTCAACAAGTTGAGGCATGACGCAACCCCACTGCCCCGTTCAAAATGAATGACACAAAAACAACAAGAACCATTTCCACGACATTTTTACATCCACAGTCGTCTATATTAGCAAATAATAGAATTTGTTTGATTTGCAAAACTCAGCTCGTCTGGGTAAGTTATCATCAAAACAACAAGCCTCGCAGTGAAAAAAAACATTGTCGTGCCCAATCTGCTGTTTCACATCGAATAATCGCATGACAACACCTTCAAAATATAAGTTCAAAGGCGCAAGACTTTGTCTCATACATTGCTTAAGTTAAAAACGACTTTTTGCGGTTATTTATTTCGAAAAAAGTAGACAACTTCCCACTTACCAAACCTGTCGCCATCAAGAAACTCTCTGGCATTCACTCGAGGGGTGGGCTGAATCCTTCGAGAGAAAGCCTCCTATTGGCTGAAGCGGATGTCAAATGCAAAAATACTCGCACGTTATTGGCTGACATGTTTGAGAAAAATAAAGAGGGCGGGGCTTGGTTTGTTGATCATAGTGTCATTGGTTGAAAGTCCATGCCTGTTACTACCCAGTAACAGCTGATTGGCAATAACAGGAACAATACACGGTTATGTTTTTTAACTGCAATGTTGCAACCACAGCAAGACTTATTTACTTACATCGCTTTCTAGATTAGTTTCCCCTCCCCCATACTTAAATCATCACTTTTACTTTGAATAAAAGAATCTGTCAATACACATTAGGCATGACAAAAATGAATGAGTGGTTGAATGGTGAATGAAAAGCCCTGACAGTGCACCATTCCTGTGTTGTAACAAATAATTATGTAACGTGTTGATACAAAAAAAGGTTCTTTATTGACATGAAAAGTGAAACATACAGTACTTCCAGACATTTATATGTATTTGCCTTCAAAAGTGACCAGTAATACTTGCACAAAGGGGGACAGGGGAGATAAATGAGTTTTAATGTCAAACAGCTCTACCCAGCTTTCAGAAATACAGAAAACTTCATTATAAATCTTAAACAAAGGAAGATAAAGCGAGAAAGGCCCACTTTAGACTCCAGTTGCAAGGGAACAACAGAATATGTGTTTCCAAACAGTAAAGTTGTTGGCAGAGGTAGGCAGCAATAATGTCATGGTCATCATAAATGTTTTACTGATACAAAAACAGTATGACTTAAATTTTACACTAAAACACATGAAAAGCAATCGTCTCAGGACATTGCCAATAAAGACTACAGTCTAGTGGGGCGACTTATCAAATTTAACATGGGTCTATACAATAACAGTTAATACTTAAATTGTACAGCAATGTGTTGTATAATCTTACAAAACTATCAGCTATCTTTCTGAAGTTTGTTTTTATTTCCATTTTTTGCAAAAGCAGAGTATAAGGCTAACAGCCACAAACACTTACCAATAGTGATATACAGGTTATGAACATGTGTGCATGATATCAAATCATTTGATAAACAGAATATTAAAAAGTACTGCCAACCCTACATTCTGATATGACCAAAAATGGAAGATGTAATTTGAACAGAGCTAAATCTACTGGCTCTACATTTCTAAATTTGTATCAGTATACCAGTGCATCTAATTCTTCAAGTTGTCCTCTTGTAAGCAGGGGTTTGTCCAGACTGTCATGGCTGGGGTCCCTTACTAGGGCTACAGATTTGCAAATGGTTTATACCTCTGTCATCCACTGCGCCAGCTATGCATAAGTTCTATTTTGAAGAGGTCTTTTTTTCCCTTATATTAATATATTCAGCAGACCCAGTCCGCTCTGATTTGTTTTAAAGTCATCTCTAAGGTATTAGTCAGCATTTATTCTACTGTCTAAGCCCTGTACTGGGCTTGCTACCATGAGCAAATGGGCTTAAACGAATGACTAAACAATAATAGGATGTCACACTGGTAGGTCTAATTTTGGGTCAGCGAGAACAAGACGTTATAGGTAGGTACTTGTGCCAAAAAGAGGGGGAAAGGGAGAGGTCTTCAGATGATGTGGGGCACTACAGTGTAGCTCTAAGCAGAAGTATAAATCAGGCTAAGAGGGGTTGAATGAAGTTTGTGAGCACACACACAAGGATGATTATAGTTTATCTATATATACTTCTAAGTGCCAACAGTAAAGAATCAGATGGATATTATATTCTTGAATATATTTTTAACTTTAAAATAACTTTGAAAATAACTCAGCTAAAACGCAACCCGTTAATCTTCATAGATGAATTCTTTAAGAACACTTGTAGTAGTAAAACTGAAAACAAAATTTAAAAAAAAACTTCAAAACTGCACGCAGACTTCATGGCAGAATATAAATCTTAAAATGTATTTTTTATGCCTACCTAACTACTCATCTCATTAAAAAGCTGTTAATTTCATTTTTTAGGTGATACAAAAACAGATTAAAAAGACTAATAAGTTACATTTAACTGCAAAAAATACCCCACAAATAACCTGGTTAAATGGCCCCAATCGTTTAGTTTGACTTGAGTTACAGATTTGGCGAGGTAAAAAGTGAAACATGACTTCGATTTTGGTGTTGACCAATCTGACTTTAAGGCGGGCTGGTGACCAACGATCGGAACATGCCCCTGCTTGCAAGAAAATGACTAAAGATTATGACATATTATCCTACCACTATCCTGTAAGAAATCCGCTTTGGCATCTGATTTTGCCCGTAAATTTAAAAAATGTACAAATGTTAAAATACTGTAGGTGTAACCATAACACTGCAGAGAAAAGGTGAGGGTAAACACAAGTGCTCATTAAACAAATGATAAATCTGACCATGAAAAGTTGATGTACACTCACATTTTAAGGTTTTTGTTGTGATCAATCTAACTTAAACAAGCTTGAAGCAACTCTGCTTTGGCTTAAACACTCTGTGGCACACGTCAAAAACAACCCTCTCTGATAATGGGGAACTGGTTTAACTGTCAGACACACAAATGTTGTAGTGATTATTCACATTTCTTGTAAGAAAAGCTGTCAAAGTGATTATGAGAAAATTTGTTTCCGTGGTCCATTGGAGCCATCTCATGCGCTTTGCTGCTCAATCTCAGTGCTACCTCCAAACAGGGTCACCAGCTGCTCTTCATAGTTGGCGATGTTTCTCTTCATGATGTCCATGCATGGGCCCAGCAACCTCTCGAAGGCTTTAACATCCAAGACTGTTAAAAAAAAAAGAACCCAAAAGGAAGACATGCTAAACAACAAGACTTCTGGGGAGTTCAATGAAATTAAAAAAACGTGTCTGAATAAATAAATGGAAGATTGAACTTTTGAGAAAATGTACCCAAGCATTTGACGCTCCCCACAGCATAGGCGGATGCAGCTCTTGGTTTGTTTGTGACCAGTGCCAGCTCTCCAAAATACTGGCCCCGAGAGCATGTGGTGATATCCACCTCCTCCTCATCTTGGTCTTTTTTTGACTGAGAACAAAGAAAGCAAGAGTAAGAAACAAGATATACAAAAGAAAGTGATTCAAACTAAGGCTTCAGGCTGCACTGAATGTGCCCATGCACATTTACATATATCAGGGTTTGGTGTATGTCAGGGTGTGACATATGACATGGTTTTGGCAGCTGGAAAATGGCCTACCACAGTGAGGATTTAATGAACTAAGAGCTGTCAAACAAATGTCATGTCAGGTATTTTTGACACAACATGCAGAGAGAACACAGATTAAATGTCATAATGACCAACCCGAGGCAAGTCATGAAGGTCTTCTTGGATCCTACCAGTAAATGGAGCTATGACAAATACTTAAAGTCACTGGACACCCACAAGTGTGTTAGTTTAAGAAAAGTCCGTATTACACCTTTTCTGAGGAATGTTTGGGTTTGGACAAGTTTGTTTGACTATCAGCTTCTGAACTCTGAAATCTGTGGAACCTCATTTTTGTAGGATGACTTTTTCTGCCTGTAAACGTTTCTATTGGTGCTTACAGGTTATTACATCCTGAGTTTTCACTATTTTCACTGCCTCTGCTAGTCTAACCAACCAGAACGATTTGATCACCTGCATGGGTGCTCAGAGCCTTTAAAGTTTGGCACTAATATATGTCCAGAGGTGGTCTTGAGACACATCTGTACTGTTTGATGCAGTTTGCGGCCCATGCACAGCAAAATATTACTAATCCCAAGGATGACATGGGGGTTTTCTACCCCTTTGGTCCTCTAGCCTGAACAAGTTGGAGGGTTTTTGTGACATAAAATTAAAGACACAACAGGCACATGTCTTGCACTGAAATCCCAAGTTGTAATCTCAAATTAAGCACGTACTTATATTCACTGAAATATTTCTATAAGTTTTCAAAGCCAGAGAACCTTGTTGTAATGGTCTGATTGTCTAACTGTGGTGTCCTGACAGAGCCATCATGACAGACTAAACAAATTAATTGTAGCTATAGAAACACTGGTTGTAATTTCAAAAGCCCTTTTACAGTACATGTACTTGTGTCCAGATGTAAATGAGTGAGAACCTTGACTCTTATTAGTGGTGTGTATTGGCAAAAATATGGCGATAAAATATGCATCACAGAATACGTGACAATACAATACATCACAATACTATAAACATCAAAACTTTTTCCACTAATAAGTCTTTTGGATTTTTTTTATAGCATTAAAACCCCACAATATTATATGATTAAAAAAAATACATTTTTTAATGAAGTTTTATTTATATACCTCTCAAAAAAAGTTTAAAAGCATTATTTTGGTTAATTATTTCTCCACTTTAATAATAAAAGTTGGTGTTATATGTCATATCATTGAAAAGCCTGGTAAGTCACCTTTACCACTAACATTGTCGAATGAACAAAACAACTGAACATGTGGGTAGTGCCCCCAAAATGAGTCAAATCCTCTTTCCCCCCAGAGGACTGCCTAAGGTTTCTCAGTGAAGATTGAGGAACCACTCTTCCTGGGGTGTTATCTTCCTGGGACGACCACTTCATGGTCTGTCTTTGATTTCACCAGTGTCAGTGAACTTGGTCCAAACTTTGGAAGTGGTACCAGGGCTGACCCTCTGCATACTGGAACGCCAGATTTCAGTTGCAGGGGATTTAGGCATTTTTTGGGGGGCTCGACCCACATGATTAACTGTGTTGCTCATTCCATGAATGCATGATTCTTACTAGTCGTACCTTGGACTAATCAGGCTTTTCAACGATGGTAAAAATGGTAAATGGACTTAGCTTGTATAGCGCTTTTCTGGTCTTTTTGACTACTCAAAGCTTTACACCACAGGTCACATCCACCCAGTCACACACATTCACTCTCACATTCACTACCTGATGTTTGGAGTTTCTATGTCAGTTGTCCGTCAGTATCAGCTTACACTTTCATGCCCATTTACACTCCACTGATGCAGCAGTGGGAGCAACTTGGGGTTAAGTGTCTTGCCCAAGGACACATCGCCATGTGACAGCTGGAGCTGGGCTCGTACCTGCAACCTTCCTATTACTGACCAAGTGCACAGCCAGACTGCACCGCCGACGCATATATATAAAATATATAAAACACAATACCAACTGGTATTATCAAACAGGAGAAATAATCCACCAAAATGATGTTTCCAAATATTTCTTGTCTGATCCAGTGACAGAAATTATCGCAATTAAATGTAACAGAGAGACGGAGAGTCAAATGGCCGAAGCTCTCATGCCAACTAGTGGCTGGAGGCAGCACTAAAATGCAAAACACATTCTGAATTTCTCCAAATTCTTGAATGACAGGATGTTACAAAACCCACCATTTTAAGAAAAGGGGTCTAACATTTTGATACAGGCTACAATTTACTGAAGCAACAAAGAAAAGACGTGTATTTCTGTTACTTTAAAAAGTAATGATGGTTTCTGTTAGCAATATATCCAGAAAAAAACTTGGTTACACTAAAAATTAATGGAAATATATTGACTATAGTCTGTTGTCTACAAAAAAAATGTATTGCACAAAATTGGAAAAATTCAGTGCCACCCATTGGTTAAATCAGATGTTGCCAACCCCACCATCAGAAAAAATAATATACACCCAGAAAGCCAAACAGCGTTTTGAAACCTTTCATTGATTATGTTAAAAAACCAAGCCAACATTCCTGACCCAAATTTCATGTAGAAGTACAGACTTTTATTTTGTTTTAATATACGGCAAATAATTTTGAGGGTTTTTTTTCCTCGAATTTATTAGCCTTGTTTGATTTAGAGAAGCTCAGTCAATTTTTAGTTTTTATGTCTTTTTGTTTATTTGTTATTTTGTTGTCTATCCATTTGTTGAACCTTGAGATAAAGCCATGCAGCCATGAAAGTGAAATATGATCTGTGATAAAGCTACATTTTTGTGGTTATAAACTTAAATAAAAATATTCTGGCAAAAAAAACTAAACAAATAATGAGCATTTACCGTAACAGTCAAATTTTAGATCCCCATTAGGCTGGGCAGTAAAATTTTTGCTGTTTTTCCGTACTTAAGGGTGGCTGTGCTTTTTAGTAAAAACACCTCATTACAGTGGAGGTGGGCAGAGCTGAGCAGTGCGTCTCTTCATCATGTCATCTTTTGTTATTGTTTTGATTGATAGCCCCCGGTGGCAGATTTAACAAACTGCACATTTAGTGGTAAATTGGACAAACATACCTTGCTTCTTCTCATGGTGATTCTAACTTGGCCAGACTCAACAATGTAGAAGCAATCTGCTAAATCACCCTGTAACGTAAAACAGGAACTTAAAGTCAGTATTTCACAAAAGACTAAAACAAAAAGATTCAAATCCAGATCATGCAAAACGATGACTCACCTGAGCAATGATCTGCTGTGTGTCATTGTACACCTTGCTGGATAAAACATCTACTACCTTCATTCTCTCTGAGAGCTGTAAATAAAAAAGATATTTTTGTCAGTGTGGGTTTTTGTACACTGCACAGTTGTACAGCTGCTGGACAAAGCTGATATCAACCTCTAATGATGTAAGCAGTGGTAGTGTTTCAATAAACGCCTCATAAAGCTTCCTCTTCTTGGCATTGTTCTTCACGATGATCCTCCTGAATGTCAGACGATCCTGAAACACAGAGTTAAAGACAGATAAACGCAAAGGTTTATGGCAAAGCTGGAATGATGCCAGGCTCAGGTTAGGCTTTTGCACGGTGCATTTACGAAAACTTTAGTAATTAAATATATATCAAGGCCAAATGATATTCTTTATTCATTCCTTCTATTACCGTTTTGTGAAATACAGTTTACTTTTGTAAAACTATGACAAACAATTTGCACAAGATACTCTTTGTACTTTTTGAATTATATCTTGAATATCCTCATTTTAGGACATATTCCTACTATATGGTTAGAAATCACATGGATCAATTTCAAACATTATTTAGTCCATCCATCCATTATGTATTCCTCTTATCCCTTTCAGGGTCACGGGGGAGCTGGAGCCTATACCATCTGACACTGCACGAGAGGCAGGGTACACCCTAAACCAGTTGCAGGGCCATGATATATATCGTTCAGCCCTACTAATGAGCATGTTTTTGGTCAGAGGGAGGAAGCCAGAGTGCCTGGAGAAAACCCACAGACGCATGCAGAGAACATGCAAACTCCACACAGAAAGGATCTGCTCGATCTGGGTATCAAATCGATGACCTTGCTGTGAGGCACGAGCCCTATCTGCTGCACCACCATGCTGCCCCAAATGTTATTTTATGCCATACTTTAATATTCTGAACCAATTTACTGACTCATCACTCACCATCTTTTGTCCTTTGTGCATAACACAACAAATACTCAAAAAGTACTCCAAATAGTCCATTTTATATGAAGTACCTTCTCTTATTAGCAATTTCAACAGCTTCAAAAACTTGTTTAGATACCAGAATTTAGTCCTGCTGGTTCAAACAATAGAATTGATCCTTTTTAAAGCTGCTTTCTACTTTCCTGCATTCCAGGCATTTCTGTTGATACCTTTACAGGTGTTACATTGTAATAAGTTACCATGCTATCTATGCTCAATCAATGCTATGAGCGTTATTATATCATTATTTTGTGGGTAGACTGCTGGCTTTCTTCCCATAATGCACAGCCCAACCGCAGTCAAAGCAACGCTGGCTGTGCTGTAATGATGTAAGGAAGCCTTTTATGTGACTCAGAAAAGTGCTGGTGCGACTTGGATGTCAAAGTGGCTCAAGTACACAATGAAATGTATTCACACTAAACATTCAGGACCATCCCTTAGTATCCAAACACTCAGTTTGAGTTTGAATCGTAACTGTAAAAGAATTTGGTAAAGCCATGTCATAAAAGCCTTTGGAACGCTGTTGATGACCTCTAATGGACGCTGCCATACTACATGTGCTACCTTAGCTAATTAGCTCCATCGATTCACAGACAAAAAGGCAGAGTTAGGCAGGACTTGAAGCAGTCTGACCAAACGCAATGCTGCATTTCCAAAACCAGAATACTCAAAGAATCCTTCATAAAACAAAAATGAGTGAATTAGCAAGATGTGTTATAGTTTTAGACTGAAGCTTTTTTTGAACCAGGCTGTAAATATGTGAATTAGGGATGTACGGGGTGAAAATTTCAGATCACGGTTATTGTGACCAAAGTTATCACAGTTATCATTATTATTGCAGTATTGTTGCAATGTGCTCAAAATGTTTAAAAAGCACTTATACACACAGTGAAATCATTTAACAGGTTTTTATTTAGTTAAAAAATAATGTGAATTTAAGAACAATCTGCAGTGATCAGAACCTGATCCTCTTCACCTCTCTAACTCCTTGCTGAGGTCTTTCACAACAATCAAGCCAGGCCTCTCCCCTCTGATGCAGCTGTGGGGGGTGTTTGTGGTTCTTCCCTGCCTCCCCTCACAGAGACTTTTTCCTGCATTTTCTGCAGACAGGATGACCGTCCTATGCATCCTTGTAAAATCAAAAATGCGACGAGATTTCAAACTTTGTCCATTTCAAGGGGAACAAAATCTCCAGTACAGTGTCCATGCAGGCTCCAACCGCCTCATTATAGCTTTCTAAGTCCAAACATTGCAAACTGTGCATGCACGCCTGCATCTGAGGCACCGCTGCTGCTTTGCCGTGGAGCAGACACATAGTTTTGGCTTTTCCAGGCAATGAACAGCATCACCGTGAGTTTTAGACAAAGTGAGGTAATCAAACATGGTTTTAATGGTATTTAAAATAGGAAACGGTAATACTAACCATCAGAAATTTTACCGTGGTTTATAATTTTATCGGTAACATTACATCACTAATGTGTATTAAAAAACATCTCTGTCCTGCATATCATCATTAAGGTGTAATTTTTCTGCAGCCAGCCCAAAGTAGACACTCGGGGTACTACAGCTTTTGGCACTTCCACATGAGCCTCCATTGACAGCCCTGGAGGTTGCCGCCTTGTTGTAAAGCAAAAAGTAGACAGGGTCTAAGACAGCAGTGTCAACCAAACTACGACAATTCTTTTCACATTAAACAGCAGCAGCCGTGTGTCTCTGTTATCTTTCAGCTTGCAGCTTGGAAATCTCTCTGCAGTCTGACAGCAGAATTTAGGTACAAACATGTTAAATGACAACATTCTTACATGCTGCAGAAAAGCCTCAGGCGCCCTCTAGCTTGGAGAACAATGCATCAAGTGAAAAGCAGCATTCACAGCTTCTCTGTGAAGAGGGTGGTAACAGGCCAGAGCTACAGATTTCATGTAAACAGGCTTAATTCCAGACCTAAATCAGACTCTAATTAGAGCTGGTTCTGCTGGGTGCTGTGTGGCCCTACAGCAGGAGACAGTTGGTTAAACATGACAGGCTGCCTGTTCACAGACTTAAACACACACTACATGTTCTCGGGTCAACAGGGCGCAGCTGCAACCTGCCCAGTCTGCACACGGATGACATAACAACACTGTCCCCCCCAGTTTAAGGACACCAGCCTCACTGAGTTATTAATAAACATGCTGCTGCACGGGCGGAGGAAGATTCACCACGGCTTCTTCAGACAATAACATAGTCTGATGGATTTTCCAAACAAGCTAAAGCTAAAGTCAGAGACATACTGTTGCCCATACTTGTAATGCTGCAGCTGTTTTATATTTTCATCATTTATAACATACTCAAGTCATAAGTTCATCTGAGGTGAATACTCACATATGTATATTTATATGTCTCTGGTTTTTGGTCCTTGTTTCCCTGCCATATGATTTTTCTCAAAAGCATTTAATCAAAAAACACATTTCTGCATATCCAGTAGGCACTTTATTAGATCTTATATGCCATTTCTGCTGCATCAGTTTGTTTGTGCAGCATGTTTATCTTCACATCATCTCACTAGGCAGCGACCCTGTGGCAGACATCCTGGATATATTCACAGTAAATCATCACTGGCAGCACAGCAGGTATAAAAAAACCCTGAGCACGGAGCCCACTGTGCTGTTACATGAGGATTTAATGGTTTACTCACTAGGCACCAAAGGGCTCCAGGCGAGGTGGCGATTATCGTAGCCGCCCTGGGGGTGTTGTACATCAGCGCAAGCTCTCCGAAGCTGCCTCTGTTGTCATAGCAACCCACCAGCTTCTCTGTGCCATCAACCCTCATGAAAATATTAAACGTCCCACTGAGGAGAAAAGGAATAAGAATCAGCGTTAGTTTGAGGGATTATTTTAAAATATGATCGTTTCTAAAGAAGTTAGTCACTGAATAATAACAATTAGAGCTTAATTACCAATAACTTATTATCTTCATAAACATGTTCTTTTTTTAGCTGATTTTTATTCCAAAACACATCATAATATACATAGCACTCAAATGTTAAATATCTAGGAGTAGCAGGAAGAAAGAGGACAGGAAGGAGCAGTAGCCAGCCTGTAGCCATATTTTTATTCATATTTCTATTTAAATTACATTTAATATTTTTGTTTACGTCTGTTTTTCTTTTTGTATCGGTTATACTAAGCTGCAACGGGAATCCTAATTTTCCAAAGGGATTAATAAAATTCTATCTAATCTAATCTAATCTAACATATTAGTGTCCACAAAATGTTCACGGAGAACCCCTACACACAGGGAAGGGTGACACACAGTTTATGAATTAGTCAGGGATAGCATGCAAAGAGAAAAAAAGTAATAGAAAGCAAATAAATAAGCATGTTAACATCTACTTGTCTGTATTAGTTCATCTGTTTCTCAGTAATGCTATTAATATTAACAAGACAAAGAATGCTATGTCCATTTATTTTCTCCATATCAATTAACAAAGAGTGTATACACTGAGGACCATTTAACCAGAAAACTCTCCAAATTCAGTGTTGTGTTGTTGTTGTTATAAATTCCATGTTGTAAACCTCTTTAACTCTTACTCTACACTGTGTCAGTGTTAGCATTGAGGCCGTTATCATCTCTTAATAGCTCTTAATAGCAGAATCTTATTTCTGTCTGCTATATTTTGTGTTGACATCCCAAATAGAAAATAAACCAGTTCAAAAGGTAAACTGATATTCAAAGATTTACTTATTTCTTTTCTGATGTTTTGCCCATAATCTATTAACTTGGGGCAGTCACAGAAAAAGTAAAAAATAAAAATAAAAACATCACTAGATTCAGAAGTTGTTCTCAAGTTGTATCATTTACTTGCCTGTTTTAAGTTCTACAAATGTAATGTCCTGGTAAGCTGGAGGCTAGTGTATTTGTCTAGTTAGCATAAATAAACACCCCTGTTATGCCTATATGAGGGCATGAGACTGATTCTGCTCACAGGTAACAGACTCAAAAAGAGATTCATTGATTGATTGATTGATTGATTGACATATCTTTTTTTGATCAAGTAAATGACAATTTAAAAACAGTTAAAAATACAAATAAGTGATAATCAAAAAATGAATACAAAATAAGACAGTAACTTAAATCAGCAATTTCTTAAGCCTCTCAGCTTACATGGGTGAAACAAAGTAGGAAGACATATAAACATATCTAATCTACACCCTTAAATTTTACTTCCTAACTGAAATTATAACAGCGTCTTAAATTTACCAATAATTTGAAACATGTACAGTGTATCAGTCATACAGAAAAAAATACAATCATACTTATACCTTCTTTACAAATGTATTTACCATACCCTGCAAAATTTACATCCAAATAAAAAGCAAGCACCTTGTGGTATTTATTCATCAATGTACCTCTGGAAAATAATTTCTTTATGCCTCTTTTTAAACAGAATTCTGCTCAAACTGTGGTTTAGTTCTGCAATCAAATCTGTTCCCCAGTTTATCTCCACTAACAGTGATACAGAAACTTCTCAATGTTGTACCCACACTTTAATCTTAAGTCTGAATTTTCCCTTAAATTGTAACGACCCTCTCTTTCATAAAACATGTTCTGAATGTTTTTCAGTAGCATATCATTCCTCGCTTTGCATAACAATTGAGCTGTTTCTTGCTCCACCAAGTCAAAAAATTTAAAGGTTTTGGATTTTTAAAAAAAAGTTGTGCGTAGCTGCGATTCAACATATTTCTGTCATCGTTAGTTTCAGTGTTTCAGGAACAGGTTTATTAATCTGTGTTTGTCATTGGGTTTGTCTGCAAACAGCACAGTTGCCACATAGAAACCAGGCTGTGGTTTTCTTAACTGCTAACACCTGCTGTTGTTGGAAATATTGCGTGTTCCTCGATCACCTATCATGACGTGTGTACTTCTGTCAACTCATTAGAGATATGACAACATCCGTATCACCACTTTAAAACAATAGCAGCTCATTTGTACTCGTTCTTTGTGGAAATACAGGCAGTGGCGCTGATTAGAGACTACCAGCTGCAGGTAATTTTAGACTATTTCTATGTGAGCATATACACCTTCAACTTTTTACATCTTAGTATCCTCAGAATATAAACAAGGACACATGGCCCACCAGATCCCTTACTGTTGACAGAAAGGTTGGAAATCTCTCCTTTATTGATGAGCTAGCGTTATATATTTTTAAGAATGATGAATAAAATGTGCAGTATGAAGATATTCATTATCTTTTTCTAAATGTTTTTTGGTTGCCTAGTATTCCTCGCTTTGCATAATAGTTGAGCTGTTTTGTGCTCCACCAAGTCAAAAAACGAAGGGTTTTGGATTTTAAAAAAAGTCATTTGTGTGTGGCCAAGATTCAACATTATGAATGATTCTGACTGCCCTTTTTTGCAGAATGAGAAGAGGTTAAAAACATTCAACCAGATGCAGACCGGGCACCAAGTTGGAAATGCACTAATAGTTCTTTGGTGGATGTAGTGCTTCTCTAAATGACATCAAAGCAGTTTTGTTTAAAGTCATGATATTTAGTTGTGTGGGGGGAAACTACATATAAACAAAAAAAAATGTTATCAGGTTTAATAATATTACTGCCATCAGATATGGATGGACATTTATACTGAAATCAGGAGAGGATGCACAGAAATAAGGTAGAAAAAAGATAAAACTGAAAGTGAAAGAGAAACTGTTCCTCTTCCTGCTCTAAAGGACTCTGATTGGACCTGCTTTGGGTCGCTCACAATTGTTGTAGGTTGGAGCCTGGCAAGAAGGGTCTACCTGATTACAGACATTGAATCAGGTGGATCCAGCTGCTGTGCAAGGGAAAGGCCAACCTAAGTCATAAAAATGAGAAAATTTAAGTTCTATTTAAACACAGAGGTAGAAGCTTGAAGTGCCTGTCCTGTGATGTGACTACTGCACATGTGCACATCACAGTCGACTTAGCAAAATAAAACATTTTTCAGCTCTTGTTTTAAAGAAATATTTCATTTCATGGAGGCTGGTTGTTGAAGGAGAGCCTCTGATCTAAGAATCCACAAAAACAGAAGTGCTTCAGTAGAAGTACCAAACAGATCACCTTTCAATGACGTAAAAGTTGTCTCCATCATCATCTTGATCAATAATGTGCTCCCTCTCAGTGCAGAACTTCTCAAACATGGCGTCCAGCACCTGAGACATCTCCTCCTGTGGTGTCATAAAGCATTAGTTTCATATTAGACTTTTAAATGTGTGACACAGAACTCAGCATGCTGTTCCAACTACTTAAAATAAATCTGTATTTAAAAAATCATGAAAGTGCATTGGACTGTGGTAAAAAGCTGCTGGCTTAAAGCCGCGCGCTGCCCTGAGTGATTCAAAGATGGCAGAGCAGAAGACACACTTGATGAGAGCTGGCATCAAATCTTTTACTCACTGGATCCAAGTTCTTGAACAGGAGAATGTCCCTACATGCTTCCTGTAGTCTCTGTCTCTGCTCGTCGGTTTTGGGGTGGGTGATCTGAGAAGGTGTCAGAGCTTTTTATTAAACACAACAGCAGTGTTAATAACTCATATTCAGAGCAATGATTCAAACCCTTTTACACATCAGCCTCAGTAATGAGTATTATTTGACTGTAGTGATATAAATCAGGGTTTACCAATGGCTCTTTTTCCTCCTCATCTTCATCAGGGTTGAATGCTTCTGCACACACTGCATGACGAACATATGAAAAAAATAATTAACACAACTGACATCACACCACAAAATCTGACAACTAACAGAGCATTTGTTCATATTTCTCTCCAGTGCTCAATAGTAAATTCTCATTTTCATCACGCAGCAGCACAATTTTTAAGATGAGTCCCAGAGATGATTTCAGCACAACTTGATCTAATACATCTTTTAATAGACGTCTACTTATGTGTTTGGGATTTGGTGAAAATGATGTTTTTTTACGGCAGTACAATTTATCAAACATTGAAGATACATGGAGTTTCAAACAGATATAGGTTAAGAGAACAATCTTATACTGCTGTAGTTTATGTTGACTTGAAAAAAGAAGGCACCAGATGTAATGCTCAGTAAAAAGATTGTGTTCACTGTATTTTCTTAGTTGAGTACTTGCAGTCTTACAAATAAAACTCCTGTTCTTAGGTGACAGGGGTGGCACCTGATGTGGTCATCAGCTGCTGTAGCCCATCTGCTTGAAGATTTGACGTGTGCTCAGAAATTGTTTAGGAATGCAAATTGGGTTTACAGTGGGTGATTCATCCAAAATTAAAGCCGCTGCAGGCTAAACACAGGAGTCTAAGTGATTACGCACACTCCATATAGGCAACTTCATCGCACCAAAACTCTGTTTATATAACATAACGCTGCATATACATGCAATTCTTAACATTAATTAAATAACGATACTTAACTAAATACGACAATATTTCTATTTTACCCCAAAAAGTGCGGTCCACAGAAAATGTCCTCCCTGTGCTCACCCCACTCCAAATTCCAGCAAAAGCACGCCACGGGTGCACAGGTGTAATAAATGAAGTGATCACAGCCGTGCCACTAACAAGTGCACAAACCAAACCCACCTACACTACTACCCACCTACAGGCATCTCAAAAACTTACATGTTTGGCTCCTACATCATCTCAAACCTCTCTGGCTGTTCTCCTCTGGCACCAACACAACATTTTCACCCTGACAACTGCCGCCCACTAGATATCTTCTCTTTTTTTCGACCATTCTCAATAAGCCATAGAAAATACTCTGACCAGCCTGCCTGACCATGCCAAGTTTAAAGTCACTTAAAAGGTCCCATGTCCTGGTGTGTTTGACCGTTTACATCGTGTCCTGGGGGTCTTTCAATCAAGGATTTGTTTTAAGTTGAATTAAAACAATGAAAAATCTCATCTCAGTAGAGGATCAGATGCAGCTCTTTTTCCCTCCTCTTTGGAAACACTCAGATCTGAGGGGGCGGGGAGGCAATGGGATGCTATGATAATGAGCTCTGTGCTGATTGGCTGCCTAAACAATGTCTGATAGAAGGGGGGGGAGGTGGGAAACAGTCATGATGTCTAACTGTGAGGAGCAGAAAACACACATGTAGGTGGAGGCTGAATAGCTAAGACATCATACACTCAAGGCTGTAAGAAACAAAGTGTTTTATGGCGCATTATTTCGTGAACAGAGAGTTTGGTAAAGATGTCATGTTCTTCTGCCTCCAAATCCCCTCCAGCAACATTTAAAACAGAGAAAATTGACTTTCAGGACATGGGACCTTTAAATCACCTTTTTTCCCCATTCATGCCTAAATGAATTGAGTTGCAGCGTTGTGATTGGTCGATTAGCTACTTGTAATGAGGAGTGATTTAGGGTATTAATAAGGTGGCCAATAAGTGTATAGTTTGTCTTTGTATAAACATATATTTTTTATTACATATTTTGTTATGTTTTATATTTTAGTTTCTGATTTTTTGGTCACTGTTTAATCCTATTAATGTCACAATGTCCGTGATTAACTCTATTTTACACTTCAAACTACTTCAGGTATTGGTGCTGTTCTATAAATGAAGTTATGCTGCCTTGTGTTGCCTTAAAATGGGAGAAATTTAACATATAAATATAAACATAAATATATATCTGTGTGACTCGATCTAGTTTCATACTTAAAGAACTACAGTTTCTTTAATCTTCTGCCTCTGACCTTCTGAGCAGATGTTGGCCTACATATCTCATCTGAGGTGATAAAACGTTAAAAGAGTGTCACTGAATGTCCTGGATATTTGAAAGATCCTTTCCCAAATGATTGATAATAAAACTATTTGACTCAAATTTGTTTAGTATTATAATTTATAACGCTTAAACTTGACTTTGATCCAACAACAAAAACCTGTTGTTGGATCCTTGATGATCAAATAAAACGTGCATTCTGGCATTCATATTTGATTCAATCTTATTTATACTCCTGAAAGGAGAACTCTTTTTTCAGCCTACTGCCAAGGTTGTGTCCTATTTTAACAGATGTTGGCCTCAATTTCCCATCAGAGGTGATAAAGGGTCTGAAAGAGTCTCTGAATATTTACCCACATTTCCTACTCAGACTGTCAAGCATATGAGGAGCAGTCCTCAAACAGAGGTGCATGTGCAAGCTAAAACTGAACCATTTTTACAAGGAAGAGGTTTTGTTAATGTTTGTAGCTGTGTGATCTCTTCAGTCACATCTGTCGTTGGCATTATTATCCAGACAAACTGGTTTTACAAACTCAAATAAGCCAACATAATGACTTTATGAAAAGTGTTTCATTAGAGTACAGAGTGAGGGAAAGCTGTCATTCAGCTTTTCTTTTGATGAAACAGGATTTAACTCACCTGATGCTCTTCTGTTGAATCTGTTTATAACCGGGGCTGCAAGAAAACATTAAATATAAATGTTAATATAATTAAACCTTTATAGAGGAAATTCATTTCTCTGTAGTCTGTGCTGATTCCTTACACCCATAATTTTGTCACAGTAAATCAAACCTTGATGTGATATCAGTAAAAATCAAACGGATTTGGGAGCTGTGTTGTTACCATAGAAACAATTAATAAGGTCGTATACACCTGATATATGGAAATATCAAGTTTAATCCTCAAAAGTTGCATCTGCAATATCTAATTTGCACTGCTGATGCCTTTGAGCAATTCTGACCTGGATGTTTGGGGATCAAAGAGCATGGATTATGGATACATGATTTTATTAAAATAGCTAAAAATGTTAAATATCAGTATCTGCTGTTATTAAAATTTCTGCCAATTTATACAGCCAATATATAAGCCATGCATATTGGCTATATAAGTCCCTTATGAATATCAGCAGAATGTATGAATTTGCCATAATACTTCGCCTTATTACCACTGAATAAATAGAGAATGAAATGTTGTTTTCCTTGTTTCACATCTGTTTCTAACGCAAATGGGTAAGGAAAGCTCAATTTTAATTAGGTTAAGATTGCGTACTTTTGTCCAAAAAATATCTGTATTGGCAACAGTGAGTTCAGATTTATCTGCATATCAGGGAAAAGCGTATGTGGTGGTGTTAGCTGATGGATAACATCAACCATCAGTGAGTAAATGTGAGAGTGGATGGGAGTGAATGGGTGGATGTGACCTGCAGTGAAAAAGCACTTTGAGTTGTCAGAAAAACTAGAAAAGCACCGAACAAGCTCAAGTCCATTTACATAAAAACTCTGCATTGTGCTTCACATTTTCCTCTCATATTTCAGTGGCCTTTAATAGAATAAACTTAAATTTCTAATTTTTAAATCATGACTGTAAGACTTATATTTCAAATGACCTTAACTAATCCTCATCACTCTCACAACATTTATTTGAGTAGGACTCCTGTATTTCATTTGAGCCCTATCTATAAACAATGCTTAACAAATGTATAAGACCACCACCCAGAGTAAGGTTTATGCCACAGCTGCTCTAAATTAACAGCATTGGTAATTACCAAAATTATTTTTATGTTTCTGTAATGTTAATACACCAGTATGTAGCTCTTTAGTAGAAATGATAAACATATATTTTGTTGAAATATAATTAGTATTGCTATCCATGAATTTTCAAATGAACTGTGAAAAAACAGAAAAAAATCAAGCACATTACTGTTTCTTGATTAAGCTTTCAAATTATGGTTATTTACTTTCACTCCTGAAAAGAGAAATTAGTTTTAGTGGTTGAAGGTTATGTTTGATTAATTTCTGACTTCTCAGTGAGTGGCATAAATTTGGGCATAAAAAGGTGAATTCAGTTTGAAACTCTTCATTCCTGATCAAAATGTTTTTCCAACAACAAAAGCATTTTCAGTTTTAAACAAGCTTTTAAAAGATTTCTAAAATATTTGTATTTTCTTGTTTTTTATGTCAGGTGGGCTGATACATTTGTTGATCACTGTATCACAGAATGATTCCTTTTATAATGACACTTTTATCTATTATTGTTTGACCCTAAAGTAGCAAAAGCTATGAACATAAAAAACCGTTTGGCGACCTCAGAGGCAGCAGTCCTTTGCTGGTTCAGGATCCATATTCATCTGGATGAAACCTGAATAAGGACATCTGCTTTGAAGAGCATCTGCCCCTCTGGATAAAAATTTAAATGAGAAAAAAATAGTGCATCCAGCTT